>JASANE010002527.1:0-14015 GCA_030248225.1 Trileptium ribeirensis | reverse complement strand
AGGGACAGCTTAGAGCGGGGGTTCGGGTGGAAACAGACCCGCTTTAGGCTTGCGCTTAGTGTATGTCTCATATAATGACCTAAGCTTAGGCTAAGGCTTAGGGTTAGTATATCGAGAACGGCATGGCATGCATTACATTTTGGCCGCCCAGGGTTACGTTTACCATGATACTTATGCCAATTATTTATCATATAAATATGCCGTATTTGATGAGCAACCCTGTTCTTAATGTTTTGGATGACTAAAAAAATACACTTTTTCTTTCGACAGTTATTTTTGACTGAAATTGAATTAATTCAGGAGTGCGCCACGCCTAGTTAGAGAGGGGCACCAGTAAAGATAAGTAAATTTCTGAAATAAAGATATCAGAATAGAAATACCAAAACTTTACAATAAATGTGGGGGACCTGACTGAAGAGGTCCCCACCACTGCGATAACTGAAGGGGGGGGGGCGGTCTCCCACGTGTGGTGCGCCTGATCAATTAAACTGTCGACTTTATACAAGCTTATTTAGACATGGTAGTTTGGTTTTACTATCGACTTATTGTGTTGCAATACTTTAAAATTTGTTGTTCTTTGCCGAATACAGCAATTGAAATCAATATTTATTAACAAATCATATAGTTCATAACATCCGAATGGAAAATGATCCAGAATATCGACAAAGTACCGGATACAGTAGGCTGTTGTCGGAAAGTTCAATTCCTGGCTTCGCTCGACTTACAACGTTTACCAGCTCAAATGCACGTTGTATATGGTGTTTAATATTGGTGGCGAAATTTTATCAAATTTATCATTCACTTTTCGTTGCTCATCGCTCGATATATGAAAAAAGAAACAGCTACAAATACTGTACTGAACAAGGTGGATTTTGTATTTCCGGACGTCACAAATTGCGATAATTTTTCATTAAACCAGATTCGAGTCAAAGAAACCAGTCAACATAGCGTACCGAATGTATCATGATCCAAGCGGCCACATCAATTTTTCTAATATATCCGGCGTATTTTATGATGCATCAGGTTAAAAATTTTTGGAAATCCTCATTCAATCTCAGTGATGATAGCGGCAGTAAAAATGGGCATGACAAATATCCGGGGCTGGAAAGAATATGATTGAGATATTTAGCTGAAACTGGAAAACGGGAAAATCAGAAGGAACTAACTCATACCTACGTGTACCTATCACAGCCAACCGTGTCCAGAAAACGAATTCTCAATTTACTTTTTTATCCGTTTTACTAAAAATGCTGGACATTTAAGTATGTTTTACTATCGTAGACAAAACGCTGTGACATTTTTGTCACAAATTTTATACATTTATTTTATACATATTTATACACTTTAAGTTGAGTGACATAAATTTTATTCTATTCTGTTAAAAGTGGAGTGATCTATAATGCCTAAAGTAGCGTACAACGCTTTAAATCACAAATTATAATATAAACGTATATTGCACATGGCATCACACAGAATTTCCATTGGTATGATTTCCGGGCTATACGTACCGTAATGTGTTCATAGAGTAAATATGTGAGTCTACATTAGCTGCGTGCACTTGTATTGTTCTTTAGTCAAGTTATTTTACGATTTCAGAATCAATGCTCGATTTTACCTCGTGTACGCGGAGACAGTTTGCGATTTAGCAGCACGTATGATTCGATTCGTTTAACAGGTTTACGATCACTATACTACGTAATCGATAAACTTGAAAACAATCTTTCAATCGCGTTTTTATCTCACATTTTTTGTAATTTCTTACCCGCGAACACAGCTTTAAGACTCAGCGTCTTATTTGATGCATGGACAACTGCGAAATCTGAAATTGTACGGGTGTGCTAATTGCGTTTGTACATCATGCAACTGACGTTTGCATTAGTTAATCTGCAATTGCAGATATTGATTAATGCTGAAAAATTTGCATGATTTAGTTGGTGGTTTTGACAAAAGAACAACCATTGTGTACGCACCTGAAGTTTAGCTGACGGCATAAGGGGATTTTTTAATTCCGCTTTTGGGAACCTCCCTTTCAAAATACACGAGAAAATTTCTAAATCTGAAATCACCTAAATTCCTATACTTTTCCCGGTTATAGTGATCAAAATGAACTTATCATGGCTTTTGTAAGTTTAGGGCTTCAAATTTTTTATCTTATTGTTCTTTAAAAACTTTTCCGAACCAAGTTTGACTTCACATTGATTATTATCTCTAAACACGTTGCAGAGCTCAAAGAACCTGACATATTTCTACAACATGATTCATTAATTTTATGAGCCCAAAAAGTAAATTATTTCCACTTATGTAAAATATTGATAGCACTTTCCCCGAAGAAGATAATAATATGTAGACAATTCGAGATTTTTCAATCAATCAGGACGGAAAAACGATAAAGTATGATATGATTAAAGCAATGAAAAAATGTAGTTTATAAAAAGAACCCGACCAACAACTTGCTGAAGTCTTATAAAAATGCATTGGTTGCGGAGGCAAGTAAATTTTTTAATTTGATTGGACTAATATATAGCAGATACATGTGTGAACTATACCAGTCTTTTGACTAGACGCCTGGTATTAACTCATTTATGGATGTTTAGTTCTCATATGGAGTTCAGGAAACTTAGTTTGTAGAGAAGACTGCGATTAATAAAATTCGAGATTTGCTACAACTTAGCAACGTTTTGCAACGGTTTCTTTAAAATCCCTAGCTTTTCGTGCTGGAACTTTGAAATATGCAAATGTTTCTATTTGGTTAGGCCAAACGGAAGTTTCGTTTATGTGAAACCAATCATTGTATGGAACAATATAAAGAAAGCCACTTGGACTGATGAATTTGAAATTTGTTCTTGAACTGAAGGGGAATAATTGTGATAGGTACTGTTATCGTTCTCAATGTATTGTGTGAGCTCAGCGATAATTACACTATAACAGAATTATTTCCGAGTTTGATGTTTAGATATAAAACTGGATCACTATCATTCTTTAGAACAGGTAAAATTGTAGGTTTGTCTTTGCAACGCAGTTACAAGCTATTTGGAGCTGTAGATAAAAATAAAATGCCTTAAAGGCAAATTTTATTGAACCCAAAATTTTAAGCTCATGCTTTTTGTGCTTTTACGGGACAAAAGCTGAATACCTGTTCAAAACCAAAGAATAAATTTACCTTTAAATTAGGATATGAAATAGTGGGTGAAACAGGAAACTAGATCTGTTCTTTTAGTGATAAAGTTTTGTACTGCAAAAACTTGAAAAGGTTTTAACATAGCAATAGCACTAATATCTATTAGTGTAAAGATCAGCCCTGTGTTAAGCACTCACAGATCCGAACCCATGTTGAAGCATAAGACCGTGGAATGAAAGTAAAAATGAAATCGGAGCTCAAATTTTGAAATTCAAAAGGTATATGGTTATTAGACGAAACTTAAAAACCTGACAAAATTGAATCACGTTTCAGTTTTTTGTAACAAAAAATTTCAACGTGGAATATAGCGATCTTGACACGAGTAGAATACCTTAGCATTAAAATGAGACTGACAGCGATCAACTCTTTGGTTAATCAGTGTCAGGAAACAACAAATATAGAATTCTGCAAAGGCTTCGGAGTTTAATATACCAAAACGTGACTACTTGGTGGATATGAATCAGTTATTTTAGAACTTCAAAGTAAATCAGAGCGATGAATCAGCACAACCCCCAGCTAGCAAACCATAGTACTAAGAGACGAGGAAACGTCGAAAATCTGTAAACATTGCTATACCCTGTGATCTGTTTGACTATACAACGCTCCCTCTGGTTTATATGAACATCAGCAAAGAAATAATAACATCGAGTTAAGCTAAGTAACCATGGATCATTTATATCCTAAATCTTGTACATTACTCTAGTGAAGCGCGGAAATGTCATCTTGACTTCTGAGCTCTCCAGTTTGAAGATAGCGCTTGTTCTATGGATAGTTTCAAAGATGAAGATGCTGTTGCTATATATGCCCCTCTTTAACAGCGATGAGTGTACTCTGTAGGTACATGTGTTGACTTCTGTTTTATTCAACAGCAGCTATTTACCAGAACAAACAAGTATCTGTAAAGTTTTCCCGGAGCGCTCTAACGCAATTTGTTTGAGCTAAATGAAATACGGAATGCAATATGATTATATGAAATGAGCTTAGTTCTCAGATTCAATATTGTTAAACTCAAAAGCAGCGTTCTGGACCACTATGATAAGATATAGCAATCAAGAAGTGAGCTTTATTCCAGTATGAACTACGAACTTCGAACAGCTGGTTTAGAGAATGACAACCAAGATTTGATTATACGGTGCTTGATGATGATTTACATTATCGAATTTTTCGTGGGAATCGTTTCAAAAGATACATACAAAGAAATATGAGCACAAAAACTTACGACTTCAAGCAACTAAAAATTCCATAGCTCCAGGTGATGGTACACAATCTAAGACTGCCAGGACAAATACTGCTCAATGTCAAAAGGAAAAGTTGCTGTGATATTTACACATGTCTTGTTTTATGATCTGAATTACCGAAATAGAGACCTATAATTTACCGTTTGATAAGTTTGGTGACTTTGGCATATTTACAGTGGATGTAGAGTAGACTATCTAAGGTGCTATGGCAGCCATGTTTCAAAGATAAAACACGGCGACTTTAAAACGAATCTCGACCTTGCTAAAACTCGAGACATCCTACAGTTCTATTTTAGTCATGCGGAATTTACGAGGACAGACATGACAAACGATTAAAACGGAATGGAATGTTTGTAATTTTTATGCATTTTTAAAATAAAAAAATAGCACATGAAAGCAATTATATGCCGTATTCTGTATGCTGTACGTATTCAGTATCTAAATTTTTCTTGAAACAAAAGCAACAAGAGTAACAAATCCGGAATTAAAACGGCAGATTGTCGTATTTTTCGAACAACAAGCTCATTCCCTTCCCCCAACAGAATTGAGAGACCTGTTTCAAAAGCGCTGAAAGAAATAACATATCTCAAATGCCGTCCGAAACGGGATGGTAAAAGACATACCGCACATAAACTTGAATTTTGTAATTTTGAAATTTTTAATTCTTCTTGAGTGTCTCAGGTTCTCAGTTTCAACCTTTATTGAACTATATATATACTAATTTATCCACATATGAATGATGATCAATAGAAACAGTATTATAAACATCAATGATTAAAACTTCCTTAAACCAGACCAGATTAAAACCAGAAAAAACTTCAATGATTAAGGGTATATATTAAATAGCGGCTGCAAAATATCCCAATAGCGATTTTAAATTTATTTCAGACCAGGTCATCGAAGTGTTCCAAATGCTGGAAAATCGATGGGCCTCAGCTTGTTGCTTCATGTCGGCGGTCAACAGGCGCTTTTGAGCGATAGCGAAACGCTTGACTGGCAAAAAGGCGTCGTAATTACGCTTCACGAACCGGGAACGCTAGCAGTGCCAAGCGAAGGATCAGTCATTGCAGCTGTGGGCACTCAAACGTTCATCGGCGTTGATATCACTCGTTCGATTCGGATCAACAGCAACAAAAACCCGTGTATCTCATCCGACGATAATGGTAAGGATGGTGGTGGAGATGCCATCTATAACGCAGTACGTGGAAGCGACAATAAATGGTCGAAAAGCAGCTTCTTGTATAGTTCAGTCGCGTGTGCGCACATGCAACGACAACATCGATTTGCCGATCAGTGCAAATGCTTTTCGGAAGACTACCCTGTTGCCGGAACACTAATCAAAGGCGATAACGGTAATAAATAAAAACACAGTGTACTGAAAATCCATGCAAATGTATTGCAATATACCAAGATATGTCGCAAGGCACACCCTATCAGTATCCCTCAGCACTATTGCGGCTGCCTTTGTTGCAATAAAATATACAGTCCCCTAATCAAATTTGGGATTAGACAGATAGATGTGTGTACTGAAAATCCATGCAAATGTATTGCAATATACCTAGATATGTCGCAAGGCACACCCTATCAGTATCCCTCAGCACTATTGCGGCTGCCTTTGTTGCAATAAAATATACAGTCCCCTAATCAAATTTGGGATTAGACAGATAGACGTGTGTACTGAAAATCCATGCAAATGTATTGCAATATACCTAGATATGTCGCAAGGCACACCCTATCAGTATCCCTCAGCACTATTGCGGCTGCCTTTGTTGCAATAAAATATACAGTCCCCTAATCAAATTTGGGATTAGACAGATAGACGTGTGTACTGAAAATCCATGCAAATGTATTGCAATATACCTAGATATGTCGCAAGGCACACCCTATCAGTATCCCTCAGCACTATTGGGGCTGCCTTTGTTGCAATAAAATACACAATCCCCTAATCAAATTTGGGATTAGACAGATAGACGTTATAAGATGAATGACGTATAAAGATCCTTCCAAATTCGGCTAATATATAATAGCCATTTGAGCACCCCAAGTCCAAGTTGCATTTCGTCCTCAAAACTTTCAAGATAACCTAGAATCGCTATTGGGATATTTTGCAGCCGCTATTTACTATGTCCCCTTAATTTTTGAAGTTTTTTCTGGTTTTAATCTGGTCTGGTTTAAGGAAGTTTTAATCATTGATGTTTATAATACTGTTTCTATCCTGATCATCATTCATATGTGGATAAATTAGTATATATATAGTTCAATAAAGGTTGAAACTGAGAGCCTGAGACACTCAAGAAGAATTAAAAATTTCAAAATTACAAAATTCAAGTTTATGTGCGGTATGTCTTTTACCATTCCGTTTCGGACGGCATTTGAGATATGTTATTTCTTTCAGCGCTTTTGAAACAGGTCTCTCAATTCTGTTGGGGGGAAGGGAATGAGCTTTATTGTTCGAAAAATATCGACAATCTGCCGTTTTAATTCCGGATTTGTTACTTTTGTTGCTCTTGTTTCAAGAAAAATTTAGATACTGAATACGTACAGCATACAGAATTCGGCACTGTAATTATTTTTTTCATGTGCTATTTTTTTATTTTAAAAATGCATAAAAATTACAAACATTCCATTCCGTTTTAATCGTTTGTCATGTCTGTCCTCGTAAATTCCGCATGACTAAAATAGAGATTGTAGGATGTCTCAGTTTTTAGCAAGGTCGAGATTCGTTTTAAAGTCGCCGTGTTTTATCTTTTTGAAACATGGCTGCCATAGCACCTTAAATAGTTCTACTCTACATCCACTGTAAATATGCCAAAGTCACCAAACTTATCAAACGGTAAATTACTAAGTCTCTGTTTCGGTAATTCAGATCATAAAACAAGACTGTGTAAATATCACCAGCAACTTTTCCTTTTGACATTGAGCAGTATTTGTCCTGGCAGTCTTAGATTGTGTACCATCACCTGGAGCTATGGAATTTTTTAGTTGCTTGAAGTCATTAAGTTTTTGTGCTCATATTTCTTGTATGTATCTTTTGAAACGATTCCCACCAAAAATTCGATAATGTAAATCATCATCAAGCACCGTATAATCAAATCTTGGTTGTCATTCTCTAAACCAGCTGTTCGAAGTTCGAACTTCATACTGGAATAAAGCTCACTTCTTGATTGCTATATCTTATCATAGTGGTCCAGAACGCTGCTTTTGAGTTTAACAATATTGAATCTAAGAACTAAGCTCATTTCATATAATCATATTGCATTCCGTATTTCATTTAGCTCAAACAAATTGCGTTAGAGCGCTCCGGGAAAAATTTACCCAGATACTTGTTTGTTCTGGTAAATAGCTGCTGTTGAATAAAACAGAAGTCAACACATGTACCTACGAGTACACTCATCGCTGTTAAAGAGGGGCATATATAGCAACAGCATCTTCATCTTTGAAACTATCCATAGAACAAGCGCTATCTTCAAACTGGAGAGCTCAGAAGTCAAGATGACATTTCCGCGCTTCACTAGAGTAATGTACAAGATTTAGGATATAAATGATCCATGGTTACTTAGCTTAACTCGATGTTATTATTTCTTTGCTGATGTTCATATAAACCAGAGGGAGCGTTGTATAGTCAAACAGATCACAGGGTATAGCAATGTTTACAGATTTTCGACGTTTCCTCGTCTCTTAGTACTATGGTTTGCTAGCTGGGGGTTGTGCTGATTCATCGCTCTGATTTACTTTGAAGTTCTAAAATAACTGATTCATATCCACCAAGTAGTCACGTTTTGGTATATTAAACTCCGAAGCCTTTGCAGAATTCTATATTTGTTGTTTCCTGACACTGATTAACCAAAGAGTTGATCGCTGTCAGTCTCATTTTAATGCTAAGGTATTCTACTCGTGTCAAGATCGCTATATTCCACGTTAAAATTTTTGTTACAAAAAACTGAAACGTGATTCAATTTTGTCAGGTTTTTAAGTTTCGTCTAATAACCATATACCTTTTGAATTTCAAAATTTGAGCTCCGATTTCATTTTTACTTTCATTCCACGGTCTTATGCTTCAACATGGGTTCGGATCTGTGAGTGCTTAACACAGGGCTGATCTTTACACTAATAGATATTAGTGCTATTGCTATGTTAAAACCTTTTCAAGTTTTTGCAGTACAAAACTTTATCACTAAAAGAACAGATCTAGTTTCCTGTTTCACCCACTATTTCATATCCTAATTTAAAGGTAAATTTATTCTTTGGTTTTGAACAGGTATTCAGCTTTTGTCCCGTAAAAGCACAAAAAGCATGAGCTTAAAATTTTGGGTTCAATAAAATTTGCCTTTAAGGCATTTTATTTTTATCTACAGCTCCAAATAGCTTGTAACTGCGTTGCAAAGACAAACCTACAATTTTACCTGTTCTAAAGAATGATAGTGATCCAGTTTTATATCTAAACATCAAACTCGGAAATAATTCTGTTATAGTGTAATTATCGCTGAGCTCACACAATACATTGAGAACGATAACAGTACCTATCACAATTATTCCCTTCAGTTCAAGAACAAATTTCAAATTCATCAGTCCAAGTGGCTTTCTTTATATTGTTCCATACAATGATTGGTTTCACATAAACGAAACTTCCGTTTGGCCTAACCAAATAGAAACATTTGCATATTTCAAAGTTCCAGCACGAAAAGCTAGGGATTTTAAAGCAACCGTTGCAAAACGTTGCTAAGTTGTAGCAAATCTCGAATTTTATTAATCGCAGTCTTTACAACTAAGTTTCCTGAACTCCATATCGAACTAAACATCCATAAATGGTAATACCAGGCGTCTAGTCAAAAGACTGGTATAGTTCACACATGTATCTGCTATATATAGTCCAATCAAATTAACAAATTTACTTGCCTCCGCAACCAATGCATTTTTATAGACTTCAGCAAGTTGTTGGTCGGGTTCTTTTTATAAACTACATTTTTCATTGCTTTAATCATATCATACTTTATCGTTTTTCCGTCCTGATTGATTGAAAAATCTCAAATTGTCTACATATTATTATCTTCTTCGGGGAAAGTGCTATCAATATTTTACATAAGTGAAATAATTTACTTTTTTGGGCTCATAAAATTACTGAATCATGTTGTAGAAATATGTCAGGTTCTTTGAACTCTGCAACGTGTTTAGAGATAATAATCAATGTGAAGTCAAACTTGGTTCGGAAAATTTTTAAAGAACAATAAGATAAAAAATTTGCAGCCTAAACTACAAAAGCCATGATAAGTTCATTTTGATCACTGTAACCGGGAAAAGTATAGGAATTTAGGTGATTTCAGATTTAGAAATTTTCTCGTGTATTTTGAAAGGGAGGTTCCCAAAAGCGGAATTAAAAAATCCCCTTATGCCGTCAGCTAAACTTCAGGTGCGTACACCATGGTTGTTCTTTTGTCAAAACCACGAACTAAATCATGCAAATTTTTCAGCATTAATCGATCTGTATTTGCAGATTAACTAATGCAAACGTTGGTTGCATGATGTACAAACGCAATTAGCACACCCGTACAATTTCAGATTTCGCAGGTTTGTTCCCGTGCATCAAATAAGACGCTGAGTCTTAAAGCTGTGTTCGCGGGTTAAGAAATTACAAAAAATGTGAGATAAAAACGCGATTGAAAGATTGTTTTCAAGTTTATCGATTACGTAGTATAGTGATCGTAAACCTGTTAAACGAATCGAATCATACGTGCTGCTAAATCGCAAACTGTCTCCGCGTACACGAGGTAAAATCGAGCATTGATTCTGAAATCGTAAAATAACTTGACTAAAGAACAATACAAGTGCACGCAGCTAATGTAGACTCACATATTTACTCTATGAACACATTACGGTACGTATGGCCCGGAAATCATACCAATGGAAATTCTGTGTGATGCCATGTGCAATATACGTTTATATTATAATTTGTGATTTAAAGCGTTGTACGCTACTTTCGGCATTATAGATCACTCCACTTTTAACAGAATAGAATAAAATTTATGTCACTCAACTTAAAGTGTATAAATATGTATAAAATAAATGTATAAAATTTGTGACAAAAATGTCACAGCGTTTTGTCTACGATAGTAAAACATACTTAAATGTCCAGCATTTTTCGTAAAACGGATAAAAATGAGATGAGAATTCGTTTTCTGGACACGGTTGGCTGTGATAGGTACACGTCAGTATGAGTTCGTCCTTGTGATGGTGCCATTCCAGTTCAGCTAAATATCTAGATAGTGTCTTCCGAGCCCGGATATTGTCATGCCCATTGTTACTGCCGCTATCATCACTGAGATTGAATGAGGATTTCCAAAAATTTTTAACCTGATGCATCATAAAATCGCCGGATATATTAGAAAAATTGATGTGGCCGCTTGGATCATGATCGCTCGGTACGCTATGTTGACTGGTTTCTTTGACTCGAATCTGGTTTAATGGAAAATTGTTGCAAATTGTGACGTCCGGAAATACAAAATCCACCTTGTTCAGTACAGTATTTGTAGCTGTTTCTTTTTTCATATATCGAGCGATGAGCAACGAAAAGTGAATGATAAACCCGATAAAACTCGCCACCAATATTAAACACCATATACAACGTGCGTACGAGCTGGTAAACGTTGTAAGTCGAGCGAAGCCAGGAATTGAACTTTCCGACAACAGCCTACTGTATCCGGTACTTTGTCGATATTCTGGATCATTTTCCATTCGGATGTTATGAACTATATGATTTGTTAATAAATATTGATTTCAATTGCTGTATTCGGCAAAGAACAACAAATTTTAAAGTATTGCAACACAATAAGTCGATAGTAAAACCAAACTACCATGTCTAAATAAGCTTGTATAAAGTCGACAGTTTAATTGATTTATAGGCGCACCACACGTGGGAGACCGCCCCCCCCCCCCAGTTATCGCAGTGGTGGGGACCTCTTCAGTGAGGTCCCCCACATTTATTGTGAAGTTTTGGTATTTCTTTTCAGATATCTCTTTTCAGAAATTTACTTATCTTTACTGGTGCCCCTCTCTAACTAGGCGTGGCGCACTCCTGAATTAATTCAATTTCAGTCAAAAATAACTGTCGAAAGAAAAAGTGTATTTTTTTAGTCATCCAAAACATTAAGAACAGGGTTGCTCATCAAATACGGCATATTTATATGATAAATAATTGGCATAAGTATCATGGTAAACGTAACCCTGGGCGGCCAAAATGTAATGCATGCCATGCCGTTCTCGATATACTAACCCTAAGCCTTAGCCTAAGCTTAGGTCATTATATGAGACATACACTAAGCGCAAGCCTAAAGCGGGTCTGTTTCCACCCGAACCCCCGCTCTAAGCTGTCCCTCTTTCTAACGATATAACGTATTACTCCTTAGGTTTGCTTGGGCCTGTATCATTATGAGCATGCTACACATTAAACAAGACATTAGCGCGGTAGAGCACATCCTTGAAACTTAAGTCTATTGCCTCGCTCTAGGTGACAATTGGAAAATTGATTGATTTGTTTTTCTTTTACTGACAAATTTTGAAGTTTGAACCGAAATTGTCTCTAGGACAGTGATGCAGTGATAAAGCAACAAAAGCATGATTTTACCACAAATTGACATGAACAGAGAAAATTAGTCAAAACTGTTCACATAATAGCAAGCTAATATATTATCAGAAGGGCAAAAATTTAGAGGCTTTGGTTCAAAACCTTTAGTATTAACTCATTCCGGGTAAATGAAGAAATGTCAGTGGTATCTATTTATGTTCTGTAATGTATAGTTTTTCAAACCCTTTACTATTAACTCATCCCGAGTAAACGAAGAATTGTCAGTGGTATCTATATATGTTCTGTAATGTATAGGTTTTCAAAACCTTTAGTATTAACTCATCCCGAGTAAACGAAGAATTGTCAGTGGTATCTATTTATGTTCTATAATGTATAGGTTTTCAAACCCTTTACTATTAACTTATCCCGAGTAAACGAAGAATTGTCAGTGGTATCTATATATGTTCTGTAATGTATAGGTTTTCAAAACCTTTAGTATTAACTCATCCCGAGTAAACGAAGAATTGTCAGTGGTATCTATTTATGTTCTATAATGTATAGGTTTTCAAACCCTTTACTATTAACTCATCCCAAGTAAATGAAGAAATGTCAGTGGTATCTATCTATATATTTTCTGTAATGTATAGGTTTTCAAAACCTTTAGTATTATAACTCATCCCGAGTAAACGAAGAATTGTCAGTGGTATCTATATATGTTCTGTAATGTATAGGTTTTCAAACCCTTTAGTATTAACTCATCCCGAGTAAATGAAGAAATGTCAGTGGTATCTATATATGTTCTGTAATGTATAGGTTTGCAAATTTAAGTCAAACCCTTTTAATTCTATTACGGAGTAATGTAAAGCTGTAACAGGACCGTTCCGGCCCGTAACGTGTCTTTTACAGAATTTCGGCGTTAAAATTACTTAAGCGCGCCTCAATTCGAACCAGATACAGTTTGAGGGAACAAAATTTTCATAGGTTGCATGGTGCCATAGTCGTTGCTAGTTGTATTGTGTATAATCGCTTATTACTATGTCATTTATATAGATATATTTTTGCCATCGCATGATTTATTTCATGATTACATATATTTGTACAGGCTCATGTGAGCCGGAGAGAACTGACGTAGGTTAGCTGTTTAATATCAGGAAGATAAGGAATGCAATAAAATCCTTGACTGGATAAGATAGGAGATCTGAACGGAACTCGGCTACTTGTCCCTGTTTCCCTATTGGAACTTCAAAATTGCTACCGTCCGGGAATAGGAGGCCTTTGACAATTTAAGGGATTGGGAAGTGATCAAAATCAAGAGTATCGATTTTACCAGTGTTAAGCTTTATATAGCGTACTGGTCGCGTCAATAAGCTGGAACAAATGGGTTACGGTAGCTTCCGAATATTCGGAAACAACGGACATCGGGCTCATTTATCGGCCCGTAACCGTCCAACGGTCAAGATCCCCGGAAATATCCCGAGTACTTCCCGGTAGAGAATTTTTAGGGCTTTCAAATCAGGTCAAAATATAGCAAATCGCTGGAAGATTTCGGGAGATATCTTGGAAACAAACAGACGAACGTTCAATTGACAGCCATTACTTACGCTAGGTTTGGCTGATGACCATGGTTCCGGGTGGGAATAACTCAGGTATATATCTATGTATATATGGATATATAGAGATAGATGTGTATGTGTGTTGTTTGATTTTCACGTTCCGTTACTTTTATTTCAGCCGCCCTCACCGGACATATCTCGCCCTTTTTACAACATCTTAAACGCGCCAAAATTGCTCGATCACCGCTCTAGCCGAAGGTCTTTCTTCTTACCATCGAATCATTGATGGAAATTGTGCGTGTTTCTAAATAATTTACCCATTGAGAGACCCAACGAAACCAGGCGGGTCTCGACCTGACCGGTCATTCTGTTGTTATATGAGTTATTTTTCTATTTTATAATGCATTATGAAAATTCGACATAAAATTCGCCAACCAAAATCGCTAAACCCTCATAATGAATTATTAGTATTACCTTAAGACCAGACA
>JASANE010002526.1:0-108913 GCA_030248225.1 Trileptium ribeirensis | reverse complement strand
TAGCAGACTGTGAATTGACAGCTGGCATAGTATAGTGCCGTCCACTGATGATTTGTTGGAAGAGAGGGGTCGTCGCCTCGATAACAGTTGCCGAAGACTTCCAATCAACCAGCTCTTCGGCGTTGAGAAGTTGATGCAACCGTAATCAGGCTCTGACGACGCAACTCAGTTGACCGACACATTATGGATGTGTTGTGAGGATACTTGATCGGAGGGTTGAGTCCAATGGAATTCAACCGCTTACTGTGGAGTCAAGCTCGAAGTTGCATTAATCGAATTTACTCGTTGTTGCGCGATGCCTCGACTCGAAGATTGTACTGAGACTAAACGTTTTGTCATTGGATTTATTAATTGTTTTTGAAGGAATCAGCTTTATTTTTTGTTCAAAAGCAATCTTCAGTTATAGATTGCATTCAATCATTAGAAATTTTTAGTCCAGCTTGCATCGAAATGTCTGATGCGTGGGGTGGAGTTAGGTACGTACTCCTGAGTTGTCCTTTTGTCAAGGATTATAAAAGCTATGACAAATCACAATTTCCTTATGCACGCGTACACGATTTGCGATGCAGCAGCGCTTAGGCGCATTTCACTGTCACTATTTTCCGGTTTATCATCGCATTTGGCTGATCACGTACAAGTGAAAACTCAATTACGATAATTGCGGCTTTTGGTACACAAAATTAAGAAAATAACGCTATATTTATATTAAACCAATAGCATGATATAAAAGAAGGATGGCCTAATATTGTCTTTTGTGGCGTACATTTTATCGAATAGAGCCGCTATAACTTCTGTAAAATAAATTATAGTGAATGAATATGTATAAAATATAAAGCATAAAATATAGCTCAGTGGTAGATCTTAGTAAAATATGTCTTTGACGACTATAGCTGTTTTCTATAACTGTTGGTGAAGTCAGGCAGGCATAGCACAGTCAGTAGAGAGTCTGACTGTGGATCAAATAGCAGAAGGCCATTTCATGAAAACTCGCCCAACCGAACGTTTCAATCCACCACTTTCACATCTTTTTCACCAAAGGGTCTGTCCGCAGCCCCAATGAAAAATGGCTGATCTTTCATGGAAGCCATTCCAGGAGAGTCGGGTTTTACTGCTGCCTTGCCCAACGTCGAATTATACTTGTCGCCCTTATACCATATATGCTTGCCAAGCCTGTAACAGCTTAGCTTTTGTTTACTGATTATGAAATAAAACATAGTGAATACGTATACATAATAAAACATATAGTATAAACGTTAAGCATGGTAACTTTGTGGTAACTGCTTGATAACGAAATGATATGAAAAGCTGGCGATTGAAAAGCAGGGCGGGGCTGGAATCTGAACCCACGATCTCCGGCGTCGGGGCTGGTCTGTTGTCGTTCCCTCAGTAGTAAACCTGGCATCTTTCCTTAATGAGGCATACGGTCTGACATGCCCTATATGATATGTACAACCCTTATAGATACACTATATTTCTTATACATATTGATAGTCCCCATCAATTTATATATAACGAGGTACATATTTATTATGTATATTTATATGTGGTAAAACCATATAATGTAAAATGTGCGAAAACTTTATTGCAGTGAGCTTTAGTTAATGTTTTAGTTTAGTTAGTAATATATTTAAGTAATATTATTTTAACTCTATTATTGTAATTGTTTCCACAAAATTCCGCTTTCCCATTCTTTTTCTTTTAAAACTCCCTTTAATATCCCATTTTAGTTTTTTTTCTAATTTTTCCCCAATCTCAATTACCCTTCTGCAAACCTTCCTTAAAACTATTCGTTTTCGTATAAATTTATACTCCCAATTAAAATTAATTAATATTTTTTATTTACTTTAAATTCCTTTTTTCCTTGAATTTCCATTTTCGCTCTTTCCTATAAATTCTGTCAAAATCACGTATCTTCGATTAGCTATCCAACTGCATATGACGATAAAGAAAGAAGGCAAACACGGATTTGCCAACTCCTCGTCAAAGAACATTTGCATACGATAGTTGGTTATAAAAGAAGACTGATTGCCGGATAAGAAGTAGTTATGATTGACGCCCGTTGCTGTTATATATGCTCTTGCGAATAAGTTTTAGTTAAAATGTTTGGTTTCTTCGCTACCAACCTACAAACGTAACAGAAATTTGCGATCAGGTTTTTTTCGTTCTCACTCGATGACTCGTTCGTTTGGTTCTTTCGTGGGGCAACTGCACCACTTCGGTGAGTAGGCGGTCCGTCTTCCCGCGAATCAATTGTTCTTTTGTTCTTATGGTCGCCCGGCGTTTAATATCGCGGTTCTGGTGGTCAGCACGTGCTTACTCATTAACGGTCGTCGACGTCACTCCGTCGATGTTAAGGTCCTGTCAATGTTAAGAGGCCGCACTATCGACAAGACCGTAGCAAGGCGGATCGATTTCAACCGTTCTACCGAGTAAAAATTGAGACGATTGCTACAATCCAAAGATTGAAATTGAAATTCAAAATTGAAATTGAAAAGAAAATTAAAGCGGTGTTGCGGGTAAACCTGAAGTAACGATCAAAGCGTGAAGCCAACTCAACGTCTACGGGGTCATTCTCGATAGCAACAACGGTAGAGCTCATGCAGCTGGTCCAAGCTCAACATCAAGATCAGATGAAAGCCTTGCAGAAGCAAAAATAGGTGCTGATGGCGGCGCTGGTAAACGCGGACGCTCCTGCAAACGCCAGCGGCACAACTATCTCGTTTAGTGCGTTCGACTCCTCTGCCGAACTCTGACATGACTACTGGGCCGTTTTGTGACATTTCTGGGTACCAATTCTATTCCGGAGGGGAAACGAGCACATGTCTTCCGCACCAACCACGCTCCGGCGACGTATAAACTGCTCGCAAACATCACACCGCTAGAATCGCTTTCAAAGGACGTCAAGGACCTCAGCTTCAAGGATATCGAAGGCTACATAGACCAAGTTTGATCCAAAGCTCTACACTGTTCGGGAACGTTTTAAGTGCTGGTCGGCCATTACCCGCAAGCTTGGCGAAACCGTTCAGGAAATGGCGGCCAGAATTTACTCCGATGCCGTGACGTGTGATTTGTCCGCTATCACAAATCCACTCGGCGAAGACCTGCGGACGAGTTTCATTTGTTCGCTCAGTATCTGGGCGGTCCTGAAGGCGCTCTGCAAGGCCAAAGACGACGAGCTAATGTTTTCTCGGACAATCGCGGTGGCACTAGAGACGGAGAGCGCAGCGAAGGTCGCTAAGAAAACCTCTACGGAGGACCATCAAAACTGTCAACGCCGTTGCCTCGGGTACGAGGTCAAAGCCGACGTCACAGGCCTTAGTTTCTACCGTGCCAAAGAGGTCATTTTAGTTTCCCAAGGGTACGTGTGGATGCTTCGGCGAGACCTATCATACCGGCAAGAATTGTCCACATAAAGACAGTGAGTGCCTTCACTGTCACAAGAAGAGCCACCTCCAAGCTGTATGCCTGTCAAATCAGCGAGGTACGCGACCGGCCAACACGATCCGGAAGTGTGCGCCCGAAGCAGTGCTCAAGGTTGGAACCATGCCGAGTTTCAACAATGGGTTCAGGTGAACGACAATACAGTCGTTTTCAAGGTCGACATGAGCTCCTGCGACAATTTCAGCTCCGAGGATGTCTGGGTATCGCTGTACAAGCCTATGCTCATTCAGCCTCTGCTGAGATTGTTTGCCGCAAACACGAGTTAGGTCGACGGTCTCGAGCGATCAGTCAAGTTAGGGGTGGCACAGATAGCGAAGCTTAACATGTTGGGCCGCCAAGCCATCGTCGATTTGCCCATCAATCTCAACGCGCTCGTTAGCTCTAGCGGTGTTTTTTTTCGTCTTTAAGCGTCATCCAAGTCCGGGTTTGAAAATGTCTGGAATTTCGCTGCAGAGCTGATTGCATGCCTGCTCCAGACCTAAATTGGGACGCTAACCGACTTGGATGACGCTTAAAGACGAAAAAACACCGCTAGAGCTAACGAGCGCGTTGAGATTGATGGGCAAATCGACGATGGCTTGGCGGCCCAACATGTTAAGCTTCGCTATCTGTGCCACCCTGAACTTGACTGATCGCTCGAGACCGTCGACCTAACTTGTGTTTGCGGCAAAACAACCAGTATAGGCTGTATGAGCATAGGCTTGTACAGCGATACCCAGACATCCTCGGAGCTGAAATTGTCGCAGGAGCTCATGTCGACCTTGAAAACGACTGTATTGTCGTTCACCTGAACCCATTGTTGAAACTTGGGCACGGCTCCAACCTTGAGCACTGCTTCGGGCGCACACTTCCGGATCGTGTTGGCCGGTCGCGTACCTCGCTGATTTGACAGGCATACAGCTTGGAGGTGGCTCTTCTTGTGACAGTGAAGGCACTCACTGTCTTTATATGGACAATTCTTGCCGGTATGATAGGTCTCGCCGAAGCATCCACACGTACCCTTGGGAAACTAAAATGACCTCTTTGGCACGGTAGAAACTAAGGCCTGTGACGTCGGCTTTGACCTCGGACCCGAGGCAACGGCGTTGACAGTTTTGATGGTCCTCCGTAGAGGTTTTCTTAGCGACCTTCGCTGCGCTCTCCGCCTCTAGTGCCACCGCGATTGTCCGATAAAACATTAGCTCGTCGTCTTTGGCCTTGCAGAGCGCCTTCAGGACCGCCCAGATACTGAGCGAACAAATGAAACTCGTCCGCAGGTCTTCGCCGAGTGGATTTGTGATAGCGGACAAATCACACGTCACGGCATCGGAGTAAATTCTGGCCGCCATTTCCTGAACGGTTTCGCCAAGCTTGCGGGTAATGGCCGACCAGCACTTAAAACGTTCCCGAACAGTGTAGAGCTTTGGATCAAACTTGGTCTATGTAGCCTTCGATATCCTTGAAGCTGAGGTCCTTGACGTCCTTTGAAAGCGATTCTAGCGGTGTAATGTTTGCGAGCAGTTTATACGTCGCCGGAGCGTGGTTGGTGCGGAAGACATGTGCTCGTTTCCCCTCCGGAATAGAATTGGTACCCAGAAATGTCACAAAACGGCCCAGTAGTCATGCCAGAGTTCGGCAGAGGAGTCGAACGCACTAAACGAGATAGTTGTGCCGCTGGCGTTTGCAGGAGCGTCCGCGTTCACCAGCGCCGCCATCAGCACCTATTTTTGATTCTGCAAGGCTTTCATCTGATCTTGATGTTGAACTTGGACCAGCTGCATGAGCTCTACCGCTGTTGCTATCGAGAATGACCCCGTAGACGTTGAGTTGGCTTCACGCTTTGATCGTTACTTCAGGTTTACCCGCAACACCGCTTTAATTTTCTTTTCAATTTCAATTTTGAATTTCAATTTCAATCTTTGGATTGTAGCAATCGTCTCAATTTTTACTCGGTAGAACGGTTGAAATCGATCCGTCTTGCTACGGTCTTGTCGATAGTGCGGCCTCTTAACATTGACAGGGCCTTAACATCGACGGAGTGACGTCGACGACCGTTAATGAGTAAGCACGTGCTGACCACCAGAACCGCGATATTAAACGCCGGGGGGCGACGGATAAGAACAAAAGAACAATTGATTCGCGGAAGACGGACCGCTGGACCCACCGAAGTGGTGCAGTTGCCCCACGAAAGAACCAAACGAACGAGTCATCGAGTGAGAACGAAAAAAACCTGATCGCAAATTTCTGTTACGTTTGTAGGTTGGTAGCGAAGAAACCAAACATTTTAACTAAAACTTATTCGCAAGAGCATATATAACAGCAACGGGCGTCAATCATAACTACTTCTTATCCGGCAATCAGTCTTCTTTTATAACCAACTATCGTATGCAAATGTTCTTTGACGAGGAGTTGGCAAATCCGTGTTTGCCTTCTTTCTTTATCGTCATATGCAGTTGGATAGCTAATCGGAGATACGTGATTTTGACAGAATTTATAGGAAAGAGCGAAAATGGAAATTCAAGGAAAAAAGGAATTTAAAGTAAATAAAAAATATTAATTAATTTTAATTGGGAGTATAAATTTATACGAAAACGAATGGTTTTAAGGAAGGTTTGAAGAAGGGTAATTGAGATTGGGGAAAAATTAGAAAAAAACTAAAATGGGATATTAAAGGGAGTTTTAAAAGAAAAAGAATGGGAAAGCGGAATTTTGTGGAAACAATTACAATAATAGAGTTAAAATAATATTACTTAAATATATTACTAACTAAACTAAAACATTAACTAAAGCTCACTGCAATAAAGTTTTCGCACATTTTACATTATATGGTTTTACCACATATAAATATACATAATAAATATGTACCTCGTTATATATAAATTGATGGGGACTATCAATATGTATAAGAAATATAGTGTATCTATAAGGGTTGTACATATCATATAGGGCATGTCAGACCGTATGCCTCATTAAGGAAAGATGCCAGGTTTACTACTGAGGGAACGACAACAGACCAGCCCCGACGCCGGAGATCGTGGGTTCAGATTCCAGCCCCGCCCTGCTTTTCAATCGCCAGCTTTTCATATCATTTCGTTATCAAGCAGTTACCACAAAGTTACCATGCTTAACGTTTATACTATATGTTTTATTATGTATACGTATTCACTATGTTTTATTTCATAATCAGTAAACAAAAGCTAAGCTGTTACAGGCTTGGCAAGCATATATGGTATAAGGGCGACAAGTATAATTCGACGTTGGGCAAGGCAGCAGTAAAACCCGACTCTCCTGTACGGCTTCCATGAAAGATCAGCCATTTTTCATTTGGGCTGGCGACAGACCCTTTGGTGAAAAAAAGATGTGAAAAGTGGTGGATTGAAACGTTCGGCTGGGCGAGTTTTCATGAAATGGCCTTCTGCTATTTGATCCACAGTCAGACTCTCTACTGACTGTGCTATGCCTGCCTGACTTCAACAGTTATAGAAAACAGCTATAGTCGTCAAAGACATATTTTACTAAGATCTACCACTGAGCTATATCTTATGCTTTATATTTTATACATATTCATTCACTATAATTTATTTTACAGAAGTTATAGCGGCTCTATTCGATAAAATGTACGCCACAAAAGACAATATTAGGCCATCCTTCTTTTATATCATGCTATTGGTTTAATATAAATATAGCGTTATTTCTTAATTTTGTGTACCAAAAGCCGCAATTATCGTAATTGAGTTTTCACTTGTACGTGATCAACCAAATGCGATGATAAACCGCAAAATAGTGACAGTGAAATGCGCCTAAGCGCTGCTGCATCGCAAATCGTGTACGCGTGCATAAGGAAATTGTGATTTGTCATAGCTTTTATAATCCTTGACAAAAGGACAACTCAGGAGTACGTACCTAAACTGGACTCACGCATCAGACATTCGATGCAAGCTGGACTAAAAATTTCTAATGATTGAATGCAATCTATAACTGAAGATTGCTTTTGAACAAAAAATAAAACTGATTCCTTCAAAAACAATTAATAAATCCAATGACAAAACGTTTAGTCTCAGTACAATCTTCGAGTCGAGGCATTGCGCAACAACGAGTAAATTCGATTACGCAATTTCTACCTTGACTCCACAGTAAGCGGTTGAATTCCATGACTCAACCCTCCGATCAAGTATCCTCACAACACATCCATAATGTGTCGGTAAACTGAGTTGCGTCGTCAGAGCTGATACGGTTGCATCAACTTCTCAACGCCGAAGAGCTGGTTGATTGTAAGTTTTCGCAACTGTTATCGAGGCGACGACCCCTCTCTTCCAACAAATCATCAGTGGACGGCACTATACTATGCCAGCTGTCAATTCACAGTCTGCTATCAGCAGTACAAGCGGTGATCGCTGTTGTCGATAATCAATCACTGAAGTCAATTGCAAAGTAGCTGATCGAATAATCGAAGTCACGTACACAACGGCTAATACGATTGCGTCATGCTCCGGTTTTTCAAGGAATATTACCAACAAATCAATGCAGCAACAATTCGATCAATTTTGCAGTAGGTTGACTGAATTATGAGCAATGTTCAGCACGAATTGCAATCGACAGCATCAACGACAACGTTCGCGAAGCATGAGCCGACAAAGTTCGCGAGGTATAAACGGTGATGTCTGTTGGTACTATCAGCGGTGCGATCCTAAGGCAGTGAAGTTCAACAAATCGTGACTTTTTCCAGCAAAAGGACGATGCCGACCAGTAAGGGCGACCCATGCACGGTCTGCTGTCAGCAGTTGCCAAACATGAAACGAAAAACCATTGTTCAACAAAATTTAATCTAGGCGTTTCAGGCATTTATAACAACCGTGAACAATAGATTACCTAGTCGTTCATTTTTCGTCACTGATGGAAAAAGTGTTAAGTGTCCTCATGGCAACAGCGCAAGATCGTCATGAAGTCCTGGTTAACAACGGTTTCAAAAGGCTAATGCTACTTGATTAAAACTTATATACAACGATCAAATAGACTCGATCTAGAGGTATCTGATCGTTGTATATAAGTATTTCACGATTGTATATTACGTTGGTCCGTTTGAGATGATAAGACGCCCAGATAAAACTGTTACCGTCCGTCGCCGTTCTAGATCCGGCACGATAGCATCGAGCAAATTAAACCTATATTTGTGGATTCCGATGCAACATAAGCCATTGGTTTCCGTCAAAAGTGATCGAACGTTTTTCTAAACCGTTCCGGAACCAAGTACCTTTAGAAGTAGCAAGTGTACTCTAAGGTGAAGAAAACATTTGCAAATTAATGCAAATCAAAACGACCGATTAGCTAAATTGTTTCTAAATAATACAGTCTTGTCTCAATCGGCAAAGTAGTTCAGTCATCTAAAAAGTAGATCAGTTTGAAAACGAACGATTAGCAAAATTGTTTCTAAACAATACAGTCTTGTATCATTCGACAAAGTAGTTCAGTCATCTAAAAAGTAGATATGTTTGAAAACGAACGATTAGCTAAATTGTTTCTAAACAATACAGTCTTGTCTCAATCGGCAAAGTAGTTCAGTCATCTAAAAAGTAGATCAGTTTGAAAACGAACGATTAGCTAAATTGTTTCTAAACAATACAGTCTTGTCTCAATCGGCAAAGTAGTTCAGTCATCTAAAAAGTAGATCAGTTTGAAAGTCATCTGAGTTACAGACTGTTATTGATGCTTGATTCAGCGCGGTCTTGCAACCCTTGTTATCATTATTTTGTCATTGTACAGCTGTTTTAGTTTTAATAAACGAGTTTAGAGTTTTCTTAATGAACACATCTACAAATATAAATAATACAAATAATACATCTACAATATTTCTTAATAGTTGAAAAATTTTGTGCTGAATATCAAACGTATTCTTTCTTTTATTATGGCGAAATGTTTTGGGTTACTCACAACACGAACTTATAACGTCTAACGAGGTATTATGAGAGGTTAGAACTTATCGCTTTTTTAACTGATGTGGTTTCCTAATTTGCGGTTTCTTCATTTTGGCTTTGATTTACATTTCAGTAAGATTTGAAAAGATTTAAAATAAGTCATTCAAGGGTAGTTTGTTTGATTTCATGTTATTTCATTGTTGACCTTTGCATCATCCTGACTAAACATTACATAGTCAAGCTGATTATAACGTCCAACAAATTTTTCTTTGAGAGCTTAGAACTTGTGGCGTTGTTAGCTGTGGTTTGCTAATTTGCGGTTTCGGCGTTCTAGTTTCGATTGACAACTGAGTATGACTTTAAATTTCAGAAATAACAAATACAAATTAATTTGAGCCGTCCGTGTCGCAGACTTAGGTGCCAGTAAAAGACAGAGCTAAGGGGAAGAACTAACTTAGCTGAAATTAGAAAAAGGCAGAACTAAGGGGGCATATAACATTATTTAAATAGTATTATCTATAATATGATACCAAAAAAGCATGCTTTATCCTTCTTTTTTACAGCTGTATAATTAATACAGTTGCATATTTTCTCGAATTTAGTGCACTAATCGTTAGCTGCAGTTAAGATTTATGTAATTATTGAGTTAAAACTATATGGAGGTGTCTTACAACCTTGTTAGCTAGATTTGATGCTACACTGGTGTTTGGTTTTTATATTGTTTAAATACGCCGATCTCGAATGACTTTGGGCCAAATTAATTTAGCGCCAAAAACGTCGTTTAAATTCGGGGTGTTGTCTCTAAAATTTGTTTGTGTATGGAGTCCTTGCCGCCGTAAGTGAAATGCACTAGGCACATTTAGACACCTATGTTGATCGTATTTATTGTAGCATCTGTTTTAGTATACAGTGTAGCTATTTGCTTAATACAACTGTATGGTAACTATGGTGCAGACTTTGGTTGGCAAAACTTTCTAATCACATGGTGGGTTCTTTATAACATTAACACTGAATTAATACAACGCTTTGCAATATCGCTTGTTGTTGAACCATTATGTTGTAAAGGATTAATCAAAATTTAGTATACTACATGATTAGTTTTATCAATATTTAATGTACCACAAGTTTAATAGACAAGACTGTAACAGTTTATGGACTAGCATTTCCATGCTTTAAATGCTATGTGCACTGTGGTATAATTAGTAACATCTAGTTTTCCGGTTTCAACATTTAGCATTCACTTTTTCATTGGCGGTGTTGCTTTACTTAAACACATGCTATCCAAATTTAGGTGCGCTCATGTATTAGCAGAGATTCGAACTGTGGCTATCTAATATTTTGCTAAACCACAGCATTGAGAGTGATACCACAACGTCGTCTGGGAAAGAAGACCTGTTGAATAACACAACGATATTAGCAACACAACTAAACACAACAAAACGATATTTGATTGTCACCGTTAGCAATGTTCGAGTTTACTTATACTTGTTTAGCGATCACCGATCTAACCTTATTCAACCACTGTGAACAAATTACGGCGAGGACGGCCTGTAGAGAGTGCATCTTGTGTTTTTCTTGAGTATTTATGGTAAAGGCGCGTTATGGCGAATGTTTAGCGATCACTGATGTAACCTTATGCAACCACTGTGAAAAAATTACGGCGAGGACGGCCTGTAGAGAGTCCATCTTGTGTTTTTCTTGAGTATTTATAGTAAAGGCGCGTTATGGCGAATGTTGCTGCATGAATCAATGATATACCAGAAAATCCGATCATCAGTCCAGCTTGACCTCCAATACTGGAAATTAAATTTTCTATTTTCATTACTTTATATTCTTCAAATAAAACAGAACTTTCGGGATTTTTGAGACTAATTCGGTACGATGATGTGTTTTTTCCTGAAACAATAATTTATTTAAATAAGCTTTAGTCACTCTTCTAGCTAGCAGACAGCCAAGTGTGGGTTATTCCTCCAGGACAGCTAAAACACAGCTATTTAGCTTAGTATACTACTAGTTACTGTATAAGCTTGGTATATACTTAGCTACAGTATAAGGTTTAGTCACTCTTCTAGCTAGCAGACATCCAATTGTGGGTTATTCGTTCAGGACACCTAAAACACAGCTATTTAGCTTAGTATACTACTAGTTACTGTATAAGCTTGCTATATACTTAGCTACTGTATAAGCTTTAGTCACTCTTCTAGCTAGCAGACAGCCAATTGTGGGTTATTCGTTCAGGACAGCTAAAACACAGCTATTTAGCTTAGTATACTACTAGTTACTGTATAAGCTTGGTATATACTTAGCTACTGTATAAGCTTTAGTCACTCTTCTAGCTAGCAGACAGCCAATTGTGGGTTATTCGTTCAGGACAGCTAAAACACAGCTATTTAGCTTAGTATACTACTAGTTACTGTATAAGCTTGGTATATACTTAGCTACTGTATAAGCTTTAGTCACTCTTCTAGCTAGCAGACAGCCAATTGTGGGTTATTCGTTCAGGACAGCTAAAAGACAGCTATTTTGAAATATCTCCCGAAGTACATCTGAAAGTGCAACAGTAAATTCTTTCTTCATTATGCAACGTTAATTTGCGTTAGCTTTTATAAAATAATAAGAGTTTTAGTATCCTAACATTCTGTAATTATTTTGGCAAAAAAGTTAAGAAAAAATATTGCACTATTCAAGAAAAATATTTTATTGTTGGATCTTATACTTTATGCACTCTGTTATAAAACATGTTTGTCCTAATGTACTCAAAGAAAATAATTTTTAGCTTTGAGCTTTATGTTCTAAACACTAAACGGGGTTTAGAACAGGAAGGGGCTGCAAAGATCAAATAATCCGCTATGTTCTAAACACTAAACGGGGTTTAGAACAGGAAGGGGCTGCAAAGATCAAATAATCCGCTATGTTCTAAATACTGAACGGGGTTTAGAACAGGACGGGGCTGCAAAGATCAAATAATCCGCGCTGCATCTTATATTTCCGCATAGCCACCAGTTTGACGGTCATATAGACGATTACTGAGCCATTGCTGTGGCAACTTTTGCTTTTTCTTCAGTAGAAATACAGTAAAAAATCTATAGCTTATTTTCTCTTGCTAATTTCTTAAGAAAAACTAAGAAGTTTATCACATATTTACCTTTTTAATTTACTATTAATACAGCGACGTTATATTGCAAAACTTCAATTCTGAGACGGAGTCTAATATGCCAACACAAGTCTTGTCGCAGTTAAAGGCCCTTAAGAAGGTGCGTTTTCACACAAACGCGCTAACTCCAACTGTTCCCGTTGGTGCAAGCATTTAACAAGCTATTTTAGGTCATAATCAACCCAAATTTAGGTATTATTTAGTATGAAACACAACAAGTTATAGTTTGTAATGGATAAGCTTTGAATGATTAATATAAAAAGGTTTGGTTACATACACGTAATATGGAACTTTATAAAGTTTTCATGGTCTGCTAGACCTCATGTTACAAATCTTCAGCAGCGGTGTTTCCGCTCTCCGCTGAAGTGCAAATACTATTATAGTTTAATGAAATAAAACTAAGTTTTCCTATTACATATACAACGTATGAACGTGAATGCGTATGCATATGGCATCGAACACTAGTTAGCATGCTCATAGTATCGACAGTACTAGGAAGGCACAAAGAAAAGAGTATGAGAGTTAGCATGCTCATAGTATCGACAGTACTAGGAAGGCACAAAGAAAAGAGTATGAGAGTTAGCATGCTCATAGTATCGACAGTACTAGGAAGGCACAAAGAAAAGAGTATGAGAGTTAGCATGCTCATAGTATCGACAGTACTAGGAAGGCACAAAGAAAAGAGTATGAGAGTTAGCATGCTCATAGTATCGACAGTACTAGTAAGGCACAAAGAAAAGAGTATGAGAGTTAGCATGCTCATAGTATCGACAGTACTAGGAAGGCACAAAGAAAAGAGTATGAGAGTTAGCATGCTCATAGTATCGACAGTACTAGGAAGGCACAAAAAAAAGAGTATGAGAGTTAGCATGCTCATAGTATCGACAGTACTAGGAAGGCACAAAGAAAAGAGTATGAGAGTTAGCATGCTCATAGTATCGACAGTACTAGGAAGGCACAAAGAAAAGAGTATGAGAGTTACCATGCTCATAGTATCGACAGTACTAGGAAGGCACAAAGAAAAGAGTATGAGAGTTAGCATGCTCATAGTATCGACAGTACTAGGAAGGCACAAATAAAAGAGTATGAGAGTTAGAATGCTCATAGTATCGACAGTACTTGGAAGGCACAAAGAAAAGAGTATGAGAGTTAGCATGCTCATAGTATCGACAGTACTAGGAAGGCACAAAGAAAAGAGTATGAGAGTTAGCATGCTCATAGTATCGACAGTACTAGGAAGGCACAAAGAAAAGAGTATGAGAGTTAGCATGCTCATAGTATCGACAGTACTAGGAAGGCACAAAGAAAAGAGTATGAGAGTTAGCATACTCATAGTATCGACAGTACTAGGAAGGCACAAAGACAAGAGTATGAGAGGTGAAAAAATTACCAGTGTGAATAAACCAAGCAGAACCCGACATTTCGCGCGGGACCCCGAAGAAGGGCTACCCGTTTCGTGCCAGGCGGAACCGAAAATGCCAGAACTATTAAGCCATTATCCTGTACAATTGTAAAAAGTGAGCATTAAATAAATTACAAAACGTCCTTGATGTTTTCCACATAGCTTAACTCAACATTTACAACCTCAGTTAAATTGTGCAATCGTAACAGTAACATTATGTAACGGTTGAGCTGAACATTGTTAAAAATAGGAAACGTCACATACTGTTTCTTAACCCTTTCATGCCCGAATTAATTTGTGTATCGTGCAATGTTTGACAAACTCAAGCCTGCGCCGGGGATCGAACCCGAAACGCACTGGTGAAACTTGTGTACGCAGACCACTGAGCTATCGGAGAGCTGTTGCTCGGTTCCTTAGGGAACCTCACAATGCGAGCGAATAACAACGCACGTTCAAACGTACGATATACGACAAACTCAGTAAATACAACGCGTCGCAATTTGGGCCTGGTGGGCATGAGAGGGTTAAATAGTAAATATCTACCATTCCGTGCGTGGCATTTAGCATTATACGATATATCTTATGAACCAGTCTTACACATAGTAAGCAAGATTTATTCAAATTTAGCAATGTATCCAATGTAAAATGGATTTTTTCCACTTTCCCCATGTCAGCCCAAAATTGGCTAGGTTTCAATATATCGCAATAATTTTAGTCAAATCCGATCGCGAAGTGGTTCAGAAAATTCCATTAAGGACATATTTACAACAATTTTTTTTTCGATTTTAGGTCACCAGTGTCACGCCTTTGCACCGAAAATATTAGAAAAAACTCTCAATAAATGTATAATTTTATGAATCATTGTAACTGCATTGAAGGCTTTAGTCGGAATCGAAAAAAACTAAATCTGTTTATTTGCTTGCTAGTAATTCACAGTTGTTTTAAATGCTTGCCTAAATTTTAACCCAGGCCTAGGCTGTTCACCGATGTACACATTCAGCTCGTTCACCATTAGATTTAGTTGAGTAGCAGATAACCTGAATAATCGAACAAGATTACTTATCAAGGCCATGGCCGACACTTTCTCAGCTGCCTCATCGATCTGAGTTGAATACCACTAAGTTTATCGCAGTATTTTTTAAATTGACCAATGTGGGGCTACCAGTGCAATAACTTAAGCGACCCCATATAACAGTTGTATTTTCAGTTTCATACCTGAACCTTGAAACAAGTAGTATGGTAAAAACCGTGTCGTAGCATAGAGCTGTCCATTATACTATAATTTGGACATGTAATTTTTGTAAGTTTTAATATTTCCTATAACTACTGGACAAAGAAAATATTAACCCCATCTAATCGAAAACATAAATTGAAATATTTTTCACACTTTAACGGGCAATATAAAATATTATTATGTCGTAAATACCAACATTTATTGTTAACGAGATATTGAGGGCAGACTCATCTCAAATTTGAGTAAGTGCGAAATATGTTTCAAACATCAGTGTTTTATGGAGCCAACATTTCATAGCTGTTTCTGACAAACAGTTACAATCCCAGAATCGAATATATATAGAGCGTCCTATAAATAACGCCCCAAATTCAAACTGTTTCTGAAAATGGCATAATGTACTTACAATCCCCATGCTTTCAGGAATTATAACTGAACATATTTTAAATATCTACGTATAAGAAAATATCTGATATTCGACGTAATTTGGCTGTTTGAATAAACTGCAGTAAGTCTTCACAGCCCTGGTATCACAAAGCTATTGCTTTACTTAATAAAAGGTTTGATCTAATAGGTTATGTAAGTGACTGGCTCGAACAGTGAGACCAACGACGGCATCTGGTTATGCTGCGACAGCAGATATTTGCTGTCATTTTGTAATATTCCGACAAAGTGAATTCGCCAATGAGCTGTTGGAACCGGCAAATAGACTGTTTCCTGAATTGCTAAAAGGCTTTGTCTAAAACTTTTAGACCGACGTTAATCCATGCTCGGAGTAAGGACGATTCATGATAGCAGGATTGAATTTTGTGAAAATCGCTACAACGTCGCGACTATGATCCGGATTTAGCTGACTAAGTTAGCATGTGGTCTGGTAAATTTTTTTGGGTCGTTCTTTTCAATTCTACTGTGAACGCTGACAACTAATGATGCTACGAAATGAATTTTAATCTAATATTCAACAGTTACCAAATATTGACGAAAAATCTGCCGAAATGTGTGAGTTTTTCACTGGAAGAATGCAACTTCGAGGGGCTCTTGTTCGTATATGGGTAAATGTTATTCATCAGGACCCTAAGTTATATGTGAGAGTACGTGCATACCAAAACGCTTTTAGATACGTTTATTGTTTGGCGCGCTGGGTCACTTTGTTGCTGGGGCGTTACTTTTGGGACGCCCTGTATATATGCATACATACAATTGAGAATGCGCTAAATTTACTGATTATTGTATGCTTGCTTGTCGCTTAAACACAGTTTAACTTTGCGAAAAATTCTTTTGTCTATCCCTGCCGCTCATAAATCATTGCTGGATAAATGTATTTTCGTAATTGTACTTAAAAATTTAATAGTTGTGTTTGCACTGCTGCAATGACAGAGATTAATATTTTACAAATTTCCAGAGACACCGTACATAAAAATACATCACGAACTGGTTTCACTGTGAGCAACAATATTGTTGTGGCACAATTTTTGCGAGAGTTACCATTTTTAATCTATGAGTCAATCACAAAAAATACAACAAAATTAAATTTTAAAAATTTTGAATAAGTGTTTCTCGATTTGTTGGAGATGAACAATGGGATTATAGGGTTATCTAATTTTTTAAACATGTTGGTTTCATTGTCTTTAATGCCTACATCGGGTATGTTATGAACCATACTGGATGGTGCTGGGGGCTGAAGATGCTCAAATTTCGACAGCAAAAATTGCCAAATTTTGGGTTTTTCAAATTAGTAGTGCATAGACAGCTAGAACTTGCGTAGAGAATTAGCCGATGTGCTGAACAAAATCAAAGCAGTTGTGCTTGCAGGGTATTACAATAGAACACGGAATTAATAGCTGCCTAGTGTGTAAAAACACATGAAACTGTAATTTTTATTGACAGTTGTAATTTATAGATATAGAAAGATTTCGTCTTTTTGCTCACAGGAATGGCGGTCTTTGCTGGAAATGGCGTAATAGTTTTTGGCACACTGAACGGGTTCAAGCATCTAAATTTGGAATCTCAAAATGGTCACTAAGCGAAAACCAGTCACACTCACTCCTTTTTCCCTCGCTTTGTTAATAGCTAGTAATTTTTTTTGTCGGGGAAGTAATCACATTAGATGAATTCGGGTGTGGAGTGAAGTGATAACAAAAAAAATTGTAGTTAAAAATTCAATATGAAAATTACCTCACACTTTTACTGCTAAATCAACAATATATATGCACAGTTATGTCAAAATATTAATTAACATAGCACATCCACAATCTTTCGCGCATTGTGTAAAAGCTATGGTTATTTATATTGGGAAAATGCATAAACTTTAACACGAACCTTAACTTTTGGATCTGAATTTTTAGTTTAACAAAAATATTGTGTTGGTTTCAAATATCAAATCACCGATAAACTCTTTACATTGTACAAAAAAATGCGAGTCCTTGAAGACACCAAAATACTATATTATTAAAAACTCATCCATTACAAACACGCAGTTGCTTTCTACTCAGTTCGTGTTGTTTTATCATTTTACGAGAGTATTCTTTAAGCAAAATGAAAACAAATACTAAAGTTACGCTGCATTTCTTATGTGTTTTAGCCATCAAATACAGAAAGTATACGAGATCAACCACAACATGGAAAGTTGCTCCGTCTGAGTGGACTCATGGCAATGTCCGACCCATGATGCACCGATTCAGCCTTCAATCCGGCTTTTACTTAGAAGAAATGCACGAGCTACATATACTGCTATGAACATTTTATAACAATATTTAATTTCGGTAAGCAAACGGTGTAAACCAAGCACTTGATCAGACGTGATAAGGGCATCAGTGACTGAGTTGGTAGAATCATGGCAACTATCCTATATTACCTACCGCTCTGTTCATGTTACATCTGTTACTGATCGTTTTTCGCATAATTAGGTTGGTTGACTACTCGGTTTTGTGGAATTATTTGTTTCTGCTACATGCCGGTTAACCGTGTAAAACCCAGTTGATGATGCAGATATTTGTTTCTGCTACATGCCGGTTAACCGTGTGAAACACAGGTGATGATGCAGATATTTTCAGGGGTTGAGCTGAGAACGCATTTACGGGGTGGCATCTTTGGTAAGTCATTAGCATTATTAATATTTTTAAATGCTGTGAATGGTTGACTACTCGGTTTCGTGGAACTATTTGGTAAGTCATTAGCATTATTAATATTTTTAAATGCTGTGAATGGTTGACTACTCGGTTTCGTGGAACTATTTGTTTCTGCTACATGCCGGCTAACCGTGTGAAACCCAGTTGATGATGCAGATATTTTCAGGGTTTGAGCTGAGAACGCATTTACGGGGTGGAATCTTTGGTAAGTCATTAGCATTATTAATGTTTTTAAATGCTGTGAATGATATTTTCAACATTTAAATGTATCAGTTTCTGTGTTTTTGATTATCGAAGTAAGTAATAGATTGTCGTCCGGTAATGACATTAAATTTTGTAAAAACAAATTTTGCGGTCGCTATTTTACGATATCGCGTAGCATTGTAATGATCATGAACACTTGGAAACATTCATTGTACGCTACTATATATTCATAGCCAGCGAACACAGGTATGCGATTCGGCATGTCATTTGATGAATGCGCACCAGTGTTTGAAGTCGGCAAATGTGCGCGCATGATTATTACCTATGCACATCAGGATGGTCATGTTCGAATTCACTAAACTTGAATTTTGGCCCCGGACTTTTGTACGAATCTAGAAGGTGACTCAGAGAATCATGATGTAAGCATTTAAAGTGGACCCACTCATTACCTAGTATATTTATTATCCTCGGTTTCTTGAATGCTATGCCGTCGCTTCCACAAATTTATCATTACTGGCCCATGTTAACTTTAGGGGCCGCACTTTAGAACGTTAGAAAAAAAACAGTGTAGAGCGGGGGTTCGAGGGTGGTAGCAATCCCACTTAGACTTAGGCTTAGTACGCGGCTCATATAAGGACATTAGCTTAGGCTAAGACTAAATGTTTGGCTTAATATATCGAGAACGGCATGATATGCATTATACTTTGGCCCCTAAGGTGATATAAGGCCACATTTTTAGTTAAAAATTCGTATTTGAAAGATCAAAATCTAAGTTATGAATGGATTTTTCTATAATTTTCAGTCTTTTCCACTATTTAGGACACATTATACAGAGTGACCGTGCAAACGATCCTGTTCTTAGCTTATTATCGTCAAAGGTGTTTGCTTGTGGGAAGCTTCGTTCACAAATTTAGGTTTTCAGAGCAAAATATGGACCGTGTAATATGAACTGATTTTTCCTTACTCTTTATTTGCGTTTTCGTTTACCTGAAGGTATAAATAGTATTCAGAGTTTTGAAGAATTCCAGTTTTGCCCAACCGATGACGAAATAAACAAGTTGATATTGAAAATTTAATTTAATGAAAAAGACAAAACAATTAAAAATCGGTATGTATTTTAAACAAATTTTGTTCAAATTTTGCGCAGATTCTGATCGGATTTCGAATAGATTTAGTTCAAAATATGAACAGGCATCGTTCAAATTTTGAGCTTTAAACAGTGGGTTGGAAAATTTGAACGTGTGGATGCAGCTTTACATTACATCTACTTGTATTGGTTGCGGAACTTGAAATGTCCAAAATCTGAGTTGATATTTTTTCGTTAGTATTTTTTTCTGTTGTGTATTTCACTAATGATTTTGATAAATTTCGAAACGTAATTTGACAACCATATTGCAAAACCGAGCTTCAAAATTTGGAGCAATATGATTTCTCATATTATTCCGTTAAATTTTGTTAATTGCCAAATTTCGGTTAAGATTTTGAATGCATTCTGTACTGACTTTCAGGACAAAATGCCAAGTAAAAATCGGGCTTTCAGCCTATCCCTACAGTCTACCTATTATTATAAATTATTTTCTGTTTTTACATTTTAGGGTTAATTGGATTAAGATGGCTTACTTGTGTCTCTATAGGAACGTTTTTTGGGAACTGCCGTAATGTGATAAATTGAATTGTCGCAAATCTCTGGGCAGTGTTGGAAACACTCTGTTATTAAGTCGTCAACATCGCTATTATGTAAGCAATGTTTGTCAGTCTCATGCACCAACTCGCTACAAAGATTACGACTGTGGTTGTATAGCGAGTTATTGAACGGCAAAAACGGTTTACATTTCGCACAGAATTTAATGAAGCAATTCCTTAAACACAACGCTTGTTCACTTGCGGTCCAGTCCTTGCATGGATAATTGATGGTTGATGTCTTTTTGAACCTGAAAATAACAAATGTTAGGAAATATTAGATATCCCATGACTAGTTATGGGCATTACTGCTACATAGTATGTTTTATCTGTTTGTTAATGAGGTCTTGATCAAATTAGATTGCTATAAATTACTTGAAAACTAACTGGCCGAGCTAGAAGTTCGTGCATTATATAACCTTTTTATGAACATTAGAAAACATTGTGCTGTGTTGCACTACAGTGTTTATTGTGTGATATATGTCCGAACGTGCTTGGCTATTCGCTCTCATTGCGGAGTTTCTCAAGAAACCGAGCAATAGCTCTTAAATAGCTCAGTATGTTGCATGCTCCTCCTTACTCCTATAGCCATGCTTGATCCATGCCGCCGGATTGGGTTTGTCACACAGTGCACTATTAAGTTTCACACAGTAAGTTAATTCGGGCATGAAAGAGTTAATATGAATTTATGAAGGCCACTAATAGCCTAAAGGAATCCTTATAATAATCATAAAAATGTGGACGTTCGGTTTTGCTGTATATATAGTTGTGATTTTTTTTATTTCAGCTCGAGGTCCGGATATAAAGACACAGCATCACAGGTTGTGCCACCATATTCATGTGATTGTGCAACGACCATGGCAGCCTTCCTGCATCGCATACGTGCACTAAAATTTTATTAAACGGCAAGAGGCTGACCTACTGAGGAAGATATCACGCTTTCAGCCCCTAATCTGAGTTGTTAGGTTCTGTTCTAGAGTTTCTTTTGTGAATATTATTTTACCACAGCCGATTCATGTCATCAACGGTATTTGCGTTGTGGTAAAATGCCAAATTAAGCGGAATAATATACAGGAATACATATGTATGTATTGAATCTGTGCCAGAACCCATGGGTACGAATTAGAATTGGGTATTCATGGACCATGGAAATGTGAATTAGAAGTTCACAAATACATTCATGCCAATTTTGTTGCAATTTAATGGCATAAAACTAATCTTGGTCGAAGATGTGAAGTGGCACTTTCTGTGATAATGATTTTTTGCTTCAAATATATAATTCATATTTCCTAGTCTAGCTTTTTCTTCAAATCATTTCCCATGTTTGCTAAGCACCATGTCGTTTTGCTTTCTGAAATGGAGCAAACGAAGCAAGCGGAGCATCCAACAAGATCGCTAGAGCAAGCGGAGCATCCAACAAGATCGCTAGAGCAAGCGGAGCATCCAACAAGATCGCTAGAGCAAGCGGAGCATCCAACAAGATCGCTAGAGCAAGCGGAGCATCCAACAAGATCGCTAGAGCAAGCGGAGCATCCAACAAGATCGGTAGAAGAAAATATCGTGAAAATTTCTTCTTTGTCTATAATATTAGTGTAGCTCATAACTCATCTTCGAATAGATGGATCTCAACAAATATTTTTTGTTTGATAGCAAAGGGGATAACGGTGTGAAATTGTAGTCTGTTTCCATTGGATATATATTGCATACAGGCCAGCAACGATGGTGTATATAAGTTTTTGGTAAGCGGAATACGATGGTCTGGTTATCTCCATCAGGAATATTTAATGTTTTTTTCCAGAGGTTTTCGATGGGTCAATGAACGCGATCCCCAGGATACAGTGTATTATTCAGTTGTTTGATTACGCATTATTTTCCGGGCAGTGACGGAAGCGGGCACTGGTCGCCGGATTATCTGGTCGTATTGTGTTATATGTGTGACCAGATCATCGGTTCTTCGGGTCATATTGTGTTAAGCAGTATTGATCGAATGTTATTTAGAAATCGAAAGCACTCTCCTTTGTACTGTATTCCAGGTTTGTGTGCGCGACTTTTCTGCAGAGACTCAGTGGAAACTCGAGTCCTGATAAACCAAGTTTTGCGACGGCGATTGCTCTAAATTCGAAATATGAAGTCGACGAGAAAGCCTGAAGGATGGTAGAATAGTTAAGAGCTGCATTGTATGACACCCCATGCCGCGCAGCTTGGAAACAGAGCTTCGACTACTTTGGCGCCATTGCCATAAAACGGGAAATCACAATCAACGCCGTAAGTGTATATAAAGTGGGGGCCCTTAACACATTTTAATGTGGTTGTATGGTTTCCTTTTCGCATAAGTTTCATATGGAACTACTTTCATACTGGCTACAATTGGCGTACAACACGACTTCAAACGATGCCAAAGTAACTTACAAGGCACAGCCGAGAGGGACGTGGCAGAGCTGAGCGCGCACAAAAACAATAGGAAACCTCAGAAATTAGATGCTTGTCTACTGGTACCAAGCCCGTACTCACGAGTTCAAAGTCCCAGTTTTGCGATGTCTGTAAGTTCACAGATTATAAACGTTTATAGGTGTGTTTGGAAATTTATTATTGACTTTAAATAATTCTAATAATAGCAAATAAAACCATGCTAATTTATCATAATAGTAAATTGTCGGCCAGTGGTTTTCTCTACGAAAATTACACGACGGAGAAAGTGCGGCGGGACTTTTCAGCATTGCGGACATTGTGAAATTGATACACTAACATCCCATGTTGTTGGCCATGGCGCCGAGTCAAAAAATTGCATAGTGATTCGGTGAATACCCGCTAGAAGGTCTCTTATATAGCACCCATTAAAGAAAACGAACCGCTCAGTCTTTTAAATATCACATGATAATGGTAAAAATTTAGCCATTTCGTTGAGAGCGCCCATTGGACAATAAATGGAACTAAGAAGCGGCCAAAGAATTACATAGTAATATCGACCGTGGCATAAACATGACCACCAGTTTTCAGGACATTGCTCACGAAAGGGCTGCTAAATCAATTATACAGCACAAGTTAAACGGAAGTACTAGATATTTCGATAATGGCTGTTGCAGAATTGTGCTCGATGCGGCTGCTAACTACCCACGGTACCCGCTATTGTAAGAATCAATGTTTGATCTCGTGAACAGCCTGGCTCGCGGGTACCCGTTTATTCTGGCACACCACTGGCTTACATGTCACTTGATTACTTGCTTTAGTAATGGGCTGTAGTGTCTGGCTAAGATTACTAAAAATGTAATTTCTTTTTGTCTAAATAGCATGTTATCAACCAGATTTTAAACTGTTATCCGACTTCGATTCTTTTACGCGTTCGCAAAATTATTATATGTACAGTGGCTGAATGGGAATAACTACCAATCCATAACCGAGTCACCTGGTCGAAGTCACTACAGTGACCGGGTCGCCGTGTCACTACAATGGCCGCATCACCGGCTCACTACCATGACAGGATCATAGGATAACTACCAGACCGGGCCGCTGGGTTAGAAAGCGGCGACTTGGTTCCATCTCTAGTGCAGGATATTAAAAAGTATATATCCGCTGTCAATGGGCGGTAGGAAGTTTCCCCACATTCCAGGGTCGGACCCCCAAGCAATATTTACCCCACTCCCTCCCTTCTCTAAGCGCTCCGCACACACAAGCTCTGCGGCCAGCCTGAAAAGATTTGCAAAAATTTAGCAAAAATTGAGGCAAAATTGGCAAAAATGTAGGGGTCTACGTTCCCTAAACCCTGCCTGACGACTTGCCCCCGCCGACAGTGTACATCTTTCTAAGTTGACGGTCCTTCGTCACCTATCTATATGCCTTTAGTGGTATATGTCTATGCCTTGGGCAGCGAACAAACGCATATCGAAACTAAATTTGTGGTGCGATGACTCAAATGGTTCGTGCAAGGGCTGCGAATGAAGGTCAGTCGTTCCTTGAGAAAATAACTAAACATAGCTCCGCTATCGACTTGGAAAAAACCGCGCGGACGAGCGATCGTCACATAGAAACGATTGGTTATATCCGATATGGAGCGACTATTCAAAGACGTTACTTGAAGGCAATGACACACCCACCGAATAGAAATTCTGCAGGAAGCTGACCGCGACCGACCAGGATGGAGTTCAAGGATATCTCAAGCATTAACACCGTGTTCCGGGTCTAGGTATTGACATATATATGTATATATGAGGCTTTGTCGCGAGATATGGGTTGCGGATAATTGACACCCGTATGGTCAGATTTGGCAGCGAGCAAAAAGCCAGTCCTTTGAAATTTTGACCCGAAAGACCGAGTCGTGGCTTTTAGTGTGCAACTAAACTGCTATCATCATCACTTTTACCACTGAAACAATGTCCTAATCCATCTCAACGAAGAGTTGTGCTTTTCCACCGATTGGCTTAGAAACATTTCAAGATTTTTTTCTAAGCTCTGTCATTAGAAACTCCGCTTCAATTATGTAAACGTATGTCGAAGTGGAACAGTCTTAACACAAATTTAGGGTAGTGTATGTTTTTTGATTTGACAACTCTGTTGCGCTTGTCAGCTTACAGGATTTCTCTCAGACAGGTTCCGTTGTAGACTCTGGAATATTGGGAGTTGTTTGTTAAACTAAATGCATAATATCAAGCAAATACCGACTATTTCTTGTTTCAACTTACGTTGTCGTTCTTAGGTAGATATCATAGGACCTTCCAGGTCTTAGCAAAGCACCTCCACTTGGAATTGCAATGGTTAGAGACAAATGGTCTACAAATAGCTGATTGTGGTGGTAAGGTAAAGGTAATTTTTCATCTGTCGTTGCGATATGATCCAGCAAACTGATAACAGTAGTAAAATAATCCCGAAACGTGATTGGTATTGTATTGTTGTCTAGCGTTATCGTATAGCAAGTACCTCGGGCCAGCAAATGTTTCGACAAGCTTATAGTGACGTTTCCGGACGTACGAACTGTCATAATGTCTTCAGGCCGATAGGCTATTGACAACAATAGACGCTCTAATGTTAAGTTTTGACGGTCAAGCATTTCGTAAAATTGGTTTTCTAAAGCAACAATTTCTTGTGGTGTATGGTTAGCAACGAAATCTTTAAATCTGTCGTTTTTGTTTGCGGACACCGGATTGAATAGCAACGACGTTAGATACATCCAATGGTTATAGTTGTGTAAGTTATGTTTTTCAAAAGTGCTATAGTTAATCCACGATGTCGGGCATATTAAAACGTTTGGAAAGTAATTACTTTCATAGAATGACATCACCGACGCCACATTTTGCTTGAGGTAGAACATAATTTGCAAAACAGATTGAAACGCCAAAACCAGTACCGATGTTTCGACAATTACTGAAATAAAATTAGCAATGTCAACAGTTGGGTACAATAGAGTGCGCGTATAGTGTAATCGTATGAGATGACTGAAAACAAGTTTGTGGGATAAAATTTCCTCACAATGTAGTAAGTTCTAAATGTGTTTCAAATGCAGTTTCTAATGAAATTTTATGTAACACTCATTGTCTTGAACGCATACATTGATTGATTTTGCAAATTCTAGCTTCGCTTTAAAACTAGCTTCCACGTTGGGGCTATCCATTTTATCAAACTGATACAAATCAATAAGGTTAAATTCACCAACTTTAACAAAATATTTGGGAGCAAAATACTTCTAAAATCGGGCTGAATTTCTACTAATGTAGAATATTTGGCACTGTTTTCAAAAATCGAGCCACGCTACTCTCTGATTTTGCGGAAAAAAGTTTATGTCCTGTTAAATATCACGAAAAATATTGAAAAAATGCACACTTTTATAGTCTACTGCAAGCACGTAGACCTACATTACGCAGCAGATGCTATTTATATACTACAAATATTGTTTATGTAGCAGCTATGAAAACACATGGTAAGGTTGTGCTTTATTAAAAATTGTCTCTACATACATTTTTACTATATCTAAATTTATTTAAGCATAGAGAATTTGGATGAGAGGGTAACATTTTTAAGAATAAGATTTTAATAGAGTTTGTTTAGAGGAACTGTCATTGTAGCAACGTAAATACAGAAGTTTAATACAGAATTTGAAAGAACATTCAATAGCTATCGAAAGAAATGCTGAACTTACTTGAAGGTTATTGAAATGACTGCATACTTTCGTAAATGCTCGTACAATTCGAATTATAACTTTAAATGTAACTTTCATATATATAGTCGTTTCTTCGAAACAACGGGTTTTATTCGAGGATTACAAATGGATTTTGAACATTGCTTCCATGCTATTTATGCAAAACATTCAATATAAACACCTAAATTGCTGCAGCTCGCTACAATTTATACAAGGTTACATAGAAGATTGCAATCTCAACATACCCTGTGATTTCGGTTCTGCGATATTATTAGCAAATGCGGTTGAAATTTATTAATACGACACCCAATTTTTATAAAAATGACAAAACCTATACTATATATCTCTTAATAATCAACATCTTAAAGTACTTAAGACTGTAATCTTTACATCTTTTACTTGGAAAAGAATTATATACAACCCTAGTGTACGCACATAGAGTTCTATTGGATACACGACTTGACATGTTCGAATGCTTCACCTCCAGGATGGCCATCGTTTCTTGCTTCTAAATAGGACGTACTTTGCCAACATTCCAGATCCAGTCGGATTTAGCTGCTGGTCAATGCGTATACCGCATGCAGCGCGCCCATATAGCACATAAATCCCAAGGTTTAGAAGATTCGCGTATGGTTGTAGTCTCCAAAGGCTTTTGATAGGCGTTCGGATAATTAATGATTACAGTTAGATTTTAGGTCAGTCTTGCAGTGATAGAACACACTCTTTTGTGTTGTAAAACGAACGAAACCGTTTCAGACTTTAATGTCTTATTATCAGCATTCGTTAGGGATGAAGGAATTCGCAGCAACCACAACCATACATGGAATTCGAGAAATTGTACACGCGAAGTCTATATGGTCAAAAGTTGCGTGGGCAGGTAAGCATTTAAATACTGATAGCCGTGTTTCGACAATCAGGCACACAAAAAATAAGCTGTATTATTGGGAAATTGTTAAGTAAGATTCTAAACAATCCGAAATCTAATGCAATACTAGTTATAAATAATTCAAAACTCTGGTTTCGATGCGCCGCGCAATACATAAAGTGCTTAAAATTTTCAATAGTCGTAAATGGACATTAGCATTGCACAACTAAATTTATAAATTTTCCAACAGCCAAAATTTAATCGATGTGCGACTGCGTTAAAAACAGTGTTAGCGATAAATTTTGGAGCGTGATAGAACATGAAATTTTCCTATTAGTTGTAACCTAAGCATACATGCTCATAGGCAGGGGATAGCGGAGTTGAGCCTCGGATTCCTCTCGGCTAAAACCCTCATTCAACGCCATAGGTCTTCCAACGCACCCCCTCCCCGATGACCAGGCTACCCCTGATGCCTCAGGGCTTGAGCATGTGTGAAACTAAGCATTACAATTCTATGCAAACAAAAGTTGTCTTGTATAAGTAAGAGCATTTGTAATTCAATCTGCACTAATTTCCGTACAAGGAAGTAACAGATTCGGCTAGTTAAATCCATAAATATTTCATTGAGGCCCACCATGTGATTGCATTCCATTTACGGTACATATCCGATGATCTATGCGGCTAATAATGAATCTCAATCAAGTTAGTCTATGCTCACACAAAAATAGCATGGCTTATTTTTAATTCAAAATTATGTACCAAAATTCCGCTAATGTTTAGCTGGAACATAGTCGAAAATATTAAGTATCACCATCGAATATATACTAATTGCAGTTGTTAAGGTTTATAAAGCTGTTAAAATTCAACAACCAGCTACCTCAACCATTGTATATTATGGGCATGCAATAGATGACCTACTTTAAAACGGTGAGATAAAATTTATCCCACAAAAATTCAAATTATTGGGTCTTGATTGCACCAGGAAAATTACCAAATTCCTGCCGTACCTCCACCCAGAATTAGAAGATTTGTGAAGTAAAAATTTATGCATACAGCATTAATTTATTATCAATCATATTTTTAGTAAAATGGTATATTTATATGATCATGATGCTAAAATTTATAAAGGCGGTTATTACTTGTATATGGAAACAGATGATTGGACTTATGTAGATAAAATTTATTAGCACTTTTAAGTGGGCGTTTTAATCCTAAAGGCGCATACAGATCACCAAGAGTCATGGTAATCAAATTTTAACAGCTTTATAAACCTTAACAACTGCAAAGGTAATTAGTATATATTCGTTGGTGATACTTAATATTTTCGACTATGTTCCAGCTAAACATTAGCCAATTTTGGTACATAATTTTGAATTAAAAATAAGCCATGCTATTTTTGTGTGAGCATAGACTAACTTGATTGAGATTCATTATTAGCCGCATAGATCATCGGATATGTACCGTAAATGAAATGCAATCACATGGTGGGCCTCAATGAAATATTTATGGATTTAACTAGCCGAATCTGTTATTTCCTTGCACGGAAATTAGTGCAGATTGAATTACAAATGCTCTTACTTATACAAGACAACTTTTGTTTGCATAGAATTGTAATGCTTAGTTTCACACATGCTCAAGCCCTCAGGCATCAGGGGTAGCCTCATTCAGGAGGGGGTGCGTTGGAATACCTATCGCGTTGAATGAGGGTTTTAGCCGAGAGGAAAAGAAGGCTCTAATTCTCGCTATCCCCTGCCTATGAGCATGTATGCTTAGGTTACAACTAATAGGAAAATTTCATGTTCTATCTGCGCTCCAAAATTTATCGCTAACACTGTTTTGAACGCAGTCGCACATCGATTAAATTTTGGCTTTTGGAAAATTTATAAATTTAGTTGTCCAATGCTAATGTCCGTTGACCACTATTGAAAATTTTAAGCACTTTATAGTGTATTGGGCTGCGCATCGAAACCAGGAGTTTTCAATTGTTTATAACTAGTATTGCATTAGATTTCCGATTGTTTTGCAAATTCTTACTTAACAATTTCGCAATAACACAGCTTATTTTTGTGTGTGCCTGATTGTCGAAACACGGCTATCAGTATTTAAATGCTTACCTGCCCACGCAACTTTTGACCATATAGACTTCGCGTGTACAATTTCTCGAATTCCATGTATGGTTGTGGTTGCTGCGAATTCCTTCATCCCTAACGAATGCTGATAATAAGACATTAAAGTCTGAAACGGTTTCGTTCGTTTTACAACACAAAAGAGTGTGTTCTATCACTGCAAGACTGACCTAAAATCTAACTGTAATCATTAATTATCCGAACGCCTATCAAAAGCTTTGGAGACTACAACAGTTCGCGAATACTTCTAAAACCTTGGGATTTATGTGCTATATGGGCGCGCTGCATGCGGTATACGCATTGACCAGCAGCTAAATCCGACTGGATCTGTTGGGAAAATATTGCAAAAATCATACTATTTAGAAACATAGAACGATGGCCATCCTGGAGGTGAAGTCGCTTTCAGAACATGTCAAGTCGTGTATGAATAAACTTTATGTGCGTACACTAGGGTTGTTTTGTCAAAATATGGAACAGAATCGTACCAGAACATTCATTGAGTTTTCTATCGGATTCACAGTTTACTGAATGTGAGGGATTTGCGTACGCGCATGCTTACCCATGGTTCATGTTTGTCACAGTTCGTAAAATCATATACTTAGGCGGGCAGCTGTATTAGCGGGCTGAATCTATAAAAGTATACGATAGAAACCCGATTGGAATAGCTACGCCATTTGACACATAAATGTTTAGTGTAGGCTTAAACCCTAGGTAATAGCAGACATTAATCTGGAAACATGTAATTTTCAACAATGTAATTCATGACCTCAATCATGAACATTTTGCTTACTATGTTATGCTGTAGGCAAGGGTAGGCATCACGTCCGAATGATACATAGATTGTGGTGTGTACTATATTGAGTGAGATACACCACAAAATGTTCAAAACCAAAATTTAATATTTCGATATTTCAATAAATCACCAAAACAGATCATATAGTTAGTGTTTACAATATTTACGTTATATGCTGTGTAACTCACTCACCAAATTATGTTACAACGCTAGCAAATCAGCTACCATTGGAGATATTTGGAAAAATTTATTCTATTTTGTGGTGTTTAATGAGATGCCTCCTTACAATATTATGCATGCATTCCCACCTGTTCGGGAGCATGGGCCAAACAACACAACTGTTTCAGGCTAATGTCAGCACATCTTTTGGTATTATCGCCGGTAGCTAGGTTGTAAGTGAACCGATTTCTTCCAAATTATCACAGTGGATGTGAACTTAGCTGGCATACCTATTGTAGTAATATTGCGGAAATTTCCTTCGTACACGGACCGATATGTTAAAATTATAATGCCAAATCTAAGCTAACTTTGTTGGTTTTTAGGTTATATCCTCCAGCCCGATCTAATTAAAGGTTTAAATACCATTCCAACGCATTATTGAGCTTAGTCAGATGGTGCCAAAAATGAGCTCCTTTTGTTCATGGGTGAAGGAGCTATTCCCATATCAGCGAAACCTAAAGCTTCGCCAAAGCTTTTAATCCATGAATCAAACTGATTTTGATAACATTCAACGCAGCTCATGGAAGCAGTTCAGATAGTATGTTACACTCTGAGAATTGCTTTTTTGAAAATTTTCAGCGCCAAGAGTAACCATAAAAATCGAAAAAATTTTGTCAGACACGGAGATTTTTTAACCGTTTCGACTATTAAGTCGACTGATAGCAAAATTAAGTTTTTTCTTCAAAATTGACCCTATTCGGACTGGATGCGTATAGCTTAAAGGAGCCATTTTGTGATTTTACAGAAGACCACCTATTAAACACGAAGATTTGTCTCATATGCGTCGCACTGAATAATTATTACATTTGGTAAATGATTCAGCAATACAACATTAATGCTTCTCTACAGTTTCATTGCCGTTCGGGTATAAAAGGATTAAGCTTTTAACATTCAAAATAATTTGTGTATTGTGCTATGCTTGGCAAACTCAATCCAAGTATCATGCATCGAACAGGGGTCGTAAAGGTGAAAGTGGCATGCGCAGATCGTTTAGCTATCTTCGAGCTCTCGTAATTTATCTAAACAAAATTTATTCAATACTACGAACCCAACGGTCTCAGCGCAGCATCTAGTATCTATAAATTCCAATACACACAAATAAGAAGGACATCGATATATATACTCTGTGAAAAAGTACTACTAACACGTTATGGTGTCTGAACGACTGTGCTTTAATGGTTCATGGCATATTTTAAGTTTATATTTTTTTCTAAGGCAAAATTAGTTAGTGCAGCTTTATACTTAGATACGTTATACTATTATACAACTTATTTCTTCAAACGAAATCCGCTAAATATCCACTCTGCGTCGGCGAGACAGCAGTAAACACATGCTGGCCAAGAGTTCGTGCTCACGCATGACTGAAGTCTACGAAATCCCAGTTATCACAACGAATATTAGCTAATTTCGTTGAACACTGCGTAAGCACACAAAATATTGTAACCCAAGAATGCAGTTGCTACTGCTAACTAAACAGCATCATACCAATTAGATAATAATAAACTTGTTTAACACTAAAGGTCGAGTGTGAACTAGGATATGACAGGTTAGTCCATACCGCAAATATACCCTGCTGTAACTTATATTTGGATAGATTCTCTATGTTGCTGATATTGTTTCACAATACGGCAAGCAATATAAGTATATATTATGCTATAGATAAACATTTAAGATGCTGCACGGGAAACACTCTAAGCTCAACTTTCAGTTTCAACGCAACCAGACAAGCAGCATTGATAATATATATTAAGAAATTGGTATTTTCAATTGAAATTTAGCTGTTGATATTTGTGCCTATTATATGGTCGTCATAGTTCAATGCTGAAGTAACAAAATGAGACATTCATCTGAATAACACAAAAACAATAGGCAGGGCTCACGCACTGACTAAAAACAGTTTTTTTCATATTAACGAAATCCAAGATGGGCTAAAATTATGCAAAATATATTATGTAAAAGTAGTAATATTGTAGCTACGTTGTGCAGATGATTAAAACGTGCACGACAAACATATCTGCGAGATGATGAAGTGTGTTTTGGTTGGAGAAATTTGTAAGAACCAAATAAACACGATGCGGATGGTAGAAATGGTAAGAACTAATAAAGACGATGCGGATGGTAATAGGTTCTGGGCATAAGGTCATCAGGGTTTCGTCCTTCGATTTTGTTTGTTTATTACAGAGTGAGCTGCATTTAATCATTATATTTAATACTTATGTGAAAGGAAACATTTATCAATTATTTTTATCACTCACTCCTCCGATCATTGCGAAAGAAGCAAAATTGTCAGAACCATCTATAGACGACTCGACTGTATAAACATCGTTAGAAATTAATGACAAGTTATAGTTCAAACATACGAACATATCTTCTATGCAGTGAGTCAAAAATGCGAAAGGAACGATGGAAGCGACAAAAACAATGTTGACGGTCATAAATTAAACTGAAAGTTGACACCATGTTGCTTTTAAAATAATTAGTCAACTATCAATACAGTGAATAGATATAAATTATTTGACGCTGTAAAATATTTACATTACATTTATGAGCATTGAATCATATGGCCATCTATGTTTTTAGGTTCATGGTTTTTGTTCTGAAATTTATTCTGATATATTTTTGATGAGCAATGGATGCTCAACTTGAACTGCTGGCCTAACCGTAACAGGCTTCGATATTAGTAGCTTGTCTCATCGAAAAGGTAAGAATTCTGAGTGTTGAATATGTAATTTAGCGAAAAGTATACAGCAATATTGAGTTTCAACAATAGAACAAGCCGAGTCAGTCATCTTTCTTGAATAGTTAAAGGGATAAACCCGCTTATGACGCTGCTAATATCATAATGTGCAAGTACATAGACGACAAATTGCTATATAAATTGAGGCCAAGAACACCTGTTCTCGAGCGGCTGCGACAGTTTCGTGTTTTTTGGACTCACGGATCCATTTAAAATCCCGATTTGACCCATACATTCACGTAAATAATGACAACAGCAGCGCATGATTCACACAGTGGGACCAAAAACCCAAATATCACGATCAGTTACGGAAATTACAGTCGTTTTCATGTATTTTGGGTATCACGGGTCTATTTAAGAACCCTTTCTGATTCAGACCTGCAGCATACATATTATCAATAGCAGCACACGATATCCAGTTTCCCAATGGATAAGCTGCTCTACAAAATAAGACCGAAAACAGCTCGAACGGTAACAGATAAATTGTTGCTTTATATAGTGCCTCTTTGGCCCATTTAAAAACACTTTCTGACCGATATCCTTTATCTTGAAAGAGTAGCGTAGCAGAACATTAGATACAAGCTTCTAGAGGAGAATAGAGGTGAATACATTTAGTAGAGATGTTTCTGATTTGATAGGAACATTTATCAGTATTGCCTCAATGATGAAACGCACTGTAAAAATGCTTTTCTATGTTTCCCGACAGTGTTAATTAATTGCAATTTTTGCAAGTTTTTCCGAATTGAATTTTGTTATCGGTGGCAGGCTAGGAAGGTTTTAATTATTTTATTATTGAAAATAATCATGGCCCTAAAAATTTAGAAAATTTAAGACGTGTGGGATTGCAACGGTGGAGTGTGCCAGATTCACCATCCGCGAAGTTTCAGCGCCTTGTTCTGCTGGAAGTAACAGACTACATGTCACGTTAACCATATTGCACAATCCATGAAAAGAAAAAAATTGCGCGCTGGCTGGAACAATGATTGTTGAGCTACAACTCAGTGGGTGGGCAGTGTATTGTCCGTGCCGCAAAGAAGAGTGGTATTGTTGTACTTTATTACCTATATACTATAAATTCTGACAATTACATAAACAACGAATATCAACTACCTAGTCTGTCCCAGCCGATTTTCCAAGTATCAGAGCACTGCTGTGGTGATTCTTGCGTTAATCACATATGTTCACACTGGTGTTACGGTCCGTAATGGTCGGACCGTAACATATTTACCATCGGAACTAAGCTATATTTACCTCAACTCCTGGGCCGTTGGTGAACTTCACCCACAGAGCTCGGCGCACGGAAAGTTGCAGCAACAAAATTAGGGGAAAATTGGTAAAAATGGGGAAAACTGAGAAGAAGAATTTCGGAACATAGAAAAATTATTTATAACCCCTCTGCAACACTTTCCACCTTCTGCCTATGAAACCCCGCCGGAATCGTCTGCCTGCCATAAGCCCACGAACTTTAAGCACTTTGGGCTTCTAGTGTTGTTTCTTGGATAGTGGTTGCAAATTTTGGGTCGCCTTATTATCGGTGGAAACAGTTTAAATATATGGGGGTCGGATGTCGGCAATAGGGATTGCATTAGGCGAAATCGAGGTCGTTGCGACCCCTTCCGCAACCTTATTCCGTGAGCCCTTTTCACTTGAGAAGCCTTACACTTTTATGGCCTCAAGTAGTTTAAGCGATCTCAGATAATTTTAAGATACCCGTATTATCGAGTTCGAACCACCTGGAACTATGAGTAGGTAACAGTGGACTTTAACATGCATATATTGTATCAGCATGATTCATAGAGAAGTGCGTGCACGAACTGCACACTGTAAGCTATTGCACCGACCATTTCCTTTGAAATCACCATTGCTATGGCACTACGTATCTATATACATTGTGCAGTCAATAGCAAAAGCTAAAAATATTGCTGCTACAATAACATATGCTTCTATTGCACAGCATTAAAACCATACATGGCGGCGGTCGGTCATGCAAGGGGGTAGAGGTCCCCCACGTGGGGGGGGTCGCAGCCATCCCAGGAGGGTAACCCCCCTGGCCGGCCAAATTTTTCTAGGGAGTTGCTCGTAAGGATCTTTTTTGTTTTTTTTGGTCCTAGCAGCCATATTTTTCGCCTATGAGTTCAGTTTCTGCACTAAGGTCCGGCCTCAAAACTGGTCGAGGCGGGGGGTTTTGGGGTGTGGCATAAGAAAGCTCGCCCGTGGCTTTTGTCTTCTTAGCTATCGGGTGTGACTCCTACGGCGATGGAGTGCTCCAGTGCTATTTTGGTGCTGAGTTCGTGGTTAATCCACCGTGGACCATAGCAGACATTCAATGTCTAAATATCTAGTTAGTGTTAGTATATAAAAAAGCATAATTCGATTAACTTTTACTTCAGGGAATGACGTCGTGAACAAAAAAGCTTTCCATAAATTTACGGCCGCGCATGCACCTTTAGCAACAAGCAGGCGCAATTTGCGCAAGGTTTTGCACTAAGGTCCTACTTCGACACTCGTCGAAGTGCTGCGAAGCCCCCTATGGTGGGGGGTGCTGCGCACCCCAACCCCGGGGGGCGGGGTAACCCCCCTTGCTTTTCGGCCTCGGAGGGGGTAGACCTCTGGAGGGGTTACCCCTTACCCCCCTGCTGCCATGTATGATTAAAACCGTGGATTTATTGCTGCTGCGGAAGCTAGCTAGCCGCTAATATAGCAACAATACTTTTGCAGACATTGTTGCAACAAAAATTATTATGCAGCATAGAGGCAGCAATTACAATATATATATATGTAACAGGTCTGTTCCGGCCCCGTTACGAGCGTTTTCATGATTCCAGCTCCAGAATTACTCAGAACCACGTTGCAAAATAGACCGAGTAAGCATGGTTCGTTTTATAAAGTATGTACATTTATGGGTCTTTTATAAAAATGTTGTGAACTATGCCGTATGTATCATTTATAGTTCTTTTATAAAAATGTTGTGAACTAGGCCGGATATATCATTTATGGTTCTTTTATAAAACTGTTGGGAATTATGCCGTATGTATCAACTATGGTTCCTTTTATAAAACTGTTGTGAATTATGCCGTATATCATTTGTGGTTCCTTTCATGAAAAGGTTGTGAATTATGCCGTATATCATTTGTGGTTCCTTTCATGAAAAGGTTGTGAATTATACCGTGTGTATTTCTGACATTATGTTTGTCGAATTCTTACCGGGACGAGTGTTGTTATTTGATGGAATTAGGGAGAATTGAGCTGTTTCAACCAACGCGTAATACTGAACATGGATCCCCTACCGACAGAAACAAGGAATCACGTCGAACCCCAATCAGCCGCCACTATACGTTAAAACTTTGACGATTATGACCGTCCGGGAATAGGAGGCCCCTGGCTGCACGTTCAAGTTAACAAGTATATTAAGACAGGAATCAAAAATATTATGTCTACTTGGTTTTAGTTGTATATTAAACAATGGTCACGGGAAATCACCATTCACTACCAACTAGCTTTACACGTACGGTAGCTTTCGAGCTTACAAAGAACGAAGGATACCAGGTTAATTTGATGGCCTGCACCCGTCTAGTGCTACCATCCGGGAATAACCGGAGCAGGTTGGTAGACAATTTTGGGACTATTATTGGACACTAGAATCGCCCCGGACAACGCCCGAACCTCACTTATATTGTGTAGAGACAATCGCTACTTACGCTAAGTTGGATTGTCAAAGCAGAATCCGGACTGTTACTTTCTATATATTTATTACCGACTATATAAGTATATATGTGTGTGTACCCCTTGGACAACTATTTCTGGCGAAATCGCCCCGTTTCCTTAGCTCCACCCGTTGTAACATGTGACTGATGCAAGTACCCTCCTTTTTTCGTCCTCGTTGTCCTACCCCGCTTCTGAACCGGTGCATGCGACCCATCGTTTTGTACATAGTGACGAGGAGAGTCCAACGACGTGCGCCGGAACCCTGTCCTAATCCCCGCTGACCCGCTGTAGTCACTCAAAGGTGCCTGAATGTCTGTTGCCAACCGCTAGTTGGCACAGATGATTCGAAATTTTTCTCTCAACTCCAAAATGGGCGAACCGCCCCTCATTGGATCCGTATCGACGAGACATCTCCAAAATTACCCGGCCAGTTACGGTTCGCCGACCCGTTAACCCGGGACAGCCGGCGAAAGCGCCCCTACCGTAGCCGTTACTCTCTCTAATCGTTATAATTTTAGCACCATTTTTACCCCTGCCGCTCCGGCATCGATATCACCCCTCATTCGAATCGCCGTTTGACAACGAGTCCAACGGTACCCGGCGGGCGTCACTCCGCCCAACTGTTAACACAGGAGAGCCCGCTAAAGCTGCCCATACTTATGTGCATCAGAACCCATAGGTGGGCTCTGACCCGCTATTACGACTTCCCCCTCATGTTTGGTACCGATCCACTCCATTCTTCGTCCTGGGCCGGAATCTAACCCCCAGCACCTCGAAAATTCCCCGGATTTCCCCTGTCCCACTGCCCGTCCGCATCCCGTCTCGCTTTCGCCGTGACCTCGCTGTTCTTTGCTCACTTGTTTTCTTTTGCCGCTTTCTGTAACCGACATTGTTGGTCGATTGTAGTTGTTGTTGTTGTGCTGTGTGTCGTGTGCGCTACCTCAGCGACCTTTCTGTCGCTCAGGACGCCATCATGTCTAATGTGTATGCTGTTTGTATATATGTACATGTGTATTGACAATATGTAACATCATATATATATATATCGATTCATATATTTATATATATTCATTTATATATAGTATATATAGAAGTATACATGTAAGAAAATGAAAAAGAAAAAACAAGGACGGACGAGGACACGACGTACAAATTGTCTTTAAATTTAAGTACGTTTTATGAACGGACTGGACATGGACGTTCGAAAGGACGGTGATGTGGTTTAATGCCCTCCCGTGGGTTTTTGGGGCCTTAAAATAAAGCCCCCATCCCGGTAGGAGTCCCTTGGAGGATTTTCCACCTCCAACCTCGAGATGGGCCGATTTCCATCATTGGTTCCCCCTGGGACATGAAGAATCCAGCTAGATTAGCTAGAAATCAAGGTTGAAAATGGTTTTTCTCGACGTTTTGAAGTGTCCTCGCGACTAGGGTCACTTTCCACAACGCTATTGAGTTGAATCGACGAGCGGCTCATCAAGACCTCAAACAAAACGCTATTGTTTGCCGACCCAATTAAAACAGGAAAGCTTAAACAATCCAAAAGATGGGACAGATTGCAATTTTTGAGGACATTGCGGGAAATTGTGTGGTGACCCAACCATCATGGGACCGGATGTAGTCTTAAGAACGTGGGCGTTGGATTTAATTTCAAAGAACATGCTGTCCTAATTGCAGGAAATTTGAGCTTAAAAGCTAAAATTTCATGAGAGAAACGGGGTAAAAGTCGCAGATGGTCAACTTCCGAGTACTCGGAGGGTTCAAACTTGATGTCGGCAAATTTAATTGAAGCCGACTCTCTCTAGGGACATCGACGGCTTACGGTAGCCGTCAAAATTTGAATTTCCGGAAGTGTCCCCAATTGGACACTGAACAAAAACCCAAAAAAGTGGGCGTCAAGAAATCGCCAACGATTGGACGGCGACAAAATCGCCATCCTTAACTACAGGCGAAAATTTCGAGGTTACGACCAACGCGTCGAATCTTGGAATCAGTTCGACTTCGGCAGCGCGGAGTTCGGTCGACTCTACTGACCGGCTCCGACGCTTTGACTTAGTGTTAAGCTTTCTTCGTTGTTGCTTCGGGTCGGGGGGAAGGAAACGACGAGGAGGACCCGCGCAGACGCCGCGAAGGGGGAGCACGCCCCGGAAAAGGAGTAGATACGTATTGGACAAGAAAGACACGGGGGTACTTCCCCGGAGAACAGGACAGGCCGACATAGGCAGAAGAGGTGGACAAACCCCACAAATGAGGCCGTGGGAACCCGGGGGGACGGAAGGGGAGGGAAAGGAATGGAGGGGGAAAAGGCGGAGGTCCGGCGGATTTTCGGGGGTAAAGGGAAGGATATGCCGAAATGGACGCTTCTTGTCCAGGTTTTACTGATTCGCTGCTTTTGAGTTAGGGTTATCGAATAATCCGGAGGCGGACAAGGGAAAATTTTCTTGGAAGGGGAAAACACTGGAATAGGGGATTGGTTCAAGGGTTGGTGGTTTGGGGTTTCAAATTTGGAGGTTCGGTGGTCCGTTAAACGCCGAGGCCGGGTTGGACTTGGAAAGGAAAGGCGGATAGGGGAGGGGGGATAAGCTCCCGCGGGGCTTAGGGAGGCCGTAAAATTTCCTCCAATCTAATGGGGCAAAGAAATTTGGAAAAAAAAAGGAGGGACAAAATCCAGGTAATGAAACTTGGGGTTAAAGGGGTTGGCGGTCCCCAAGGGAAGGTAAAAAGGGCTCATATCGGTTTTATTTGGCTCTCGTTTTACATCATATAGGTGCTCGGGCTAATAAAATCTTGCAAGAACATTACTCCAGTTTGAAGGTAAACTTTGTAGGTATCCCCAGTAGGAATGCATTTCACACTGACGACTGACCGAAAAATGCTAGGCCATATCCCGTTCCCCAAAATTCCCCAGTATGCGGCCGAGGGGGCAAAGCCCCTAGCCGACTCAAAATTCCGTTCACCCCAGCTGATGCCGAGTATGGACAGTTTGATATTAAAACTTCATTTTGGTGCACTCTGAAATACGTCACCGAAACGATCAAACTTACGAGTGTTCCCCATAGTGTAGCGACATGGTTTTCTCTCGAAGCAAATGTCTACAAATAAGCAGGGTTAAATAAGCCGATGGCTGGCCGTCTCGCAGTATTCAATTAGCGCCTTTGCGGGAGGAACACTTCGTGCCCCCGCTGTTAAAATAAAATTATTTATTTCCCACTTCAATAAAGAAAACTACCTGACTCGCCCTGGCCATTTAGGCCCCAAACGGAGCGAGTGCAAAACCCCGGTTTCTTTTTGGAGCGAGTTGATCGCTGAGTTTAGCTTGTTTTTACTTTTATCTCGAGTTGCCCGTTAGGCTATGTATCAGGTCTGCTCAGATTCAGCTTTTTACAGTATCAGCGCTTGCCAGTTCATTTTCCCGTATCATGATTCGATCCTGCACGGGGAATTTAAGCCCGCTGCAGAATCATGTATATTAACCAGTCAGCCATAGGAACACAACAACATCGACTACTAAGTCGATGATAACTCAACTGCACTACAGTGCAGTTGAGACACTGCAACATTGCAGTGTATCGGAAAAGGTAGGGAATAGAGAGAGGCAACGAAACAGCAACATAAGAGAAAACAAAGAATGCAGACGCGTCCGAGCGCCGATCTCCCCAGGCCCGACTGTTCAAAACGACCCCGATAGTAGAAGAAAGGGCCAGGTAACCGACCGGCAGGGTGTATACGGCCCGTGAAACAAGCCCCCAGCAATACGTATTGTTATATGTTGTTCTTCGTTCAGTTACGTATTGCTATAATTGCGGTCATGTAACTTCATGGATAATTCCGGATACAGCTTTATAATTGAGAGTTACGTTTTATCGAACGACGGTAGTTGGGATTTCGTCACTTGGGATTTTGATATATACCAGCACGTGCCCTGTCATGACTATTCAGATAAATAAATGCCTCAGCTTTCAATTTATATTGTCGTTCTAAATGAAGCAGTGCGGGCACATTTCTTTATCGCCGTAAAATCCATTCAGTATTTAAGGAAATCAGAAACTAACCTATTAAAATTAGAAAATATACCCAGTTGTCTTTTTGGAAAACTGAGTATTTTATGGTGTTAGTCATGTATCTTCATGGCTAATTACGGATAGAGCTTTATAATAGAGAGTTACGTTTTACTCGTGCTACGGTAGTTGGGATTTCGTCACTTGGGATTTTGATATATACTAGCACGTGCCTTGTCATGAGTATGCAGATAAATAAATGCTAAGACGTAGGCTTCAGCTTTGCATATATATTATCGTTGTAAATGCAGAAGTTCGGGCACATTTCTTTATCGCCGCAAAATCCATTCAGTATTTACGGAAATAAGAAACTAACCTATTAAAATTGGAATTAACATACCTAATTAAATATTAGTAAACATTATTAAGTATTATTAAAGATTAAAATCGTTAAAATTTTGTGTTTACGAATATATCGCATAGTTAATAACTATTTAATCATATTATCAGAAAAATCATTAAGACAAGTCGAAGTTACCATGTGACTATACATATGACTAGTAATATTAATGAAATTCAGCCGAATAATATCTGTTCTGACGGTAAAAATTAACAGTCCATGTAACCTTTAGGGCCGGACGTTATAACGTTAGAAAAATATCATGCATGCACTATAATCAGCTTACAGCTCAGTTTTATTCAAAATTGTTGCCATTTTAGATAACAAATTGAATCATAGATATGAAATGTGGCTAAATTCAAAAGCGAAGTCGAACAGGCTGGAGATATTCGCGTAAACTGCCAAACTCCAAACGAGATAAACATTAATTGCGGACTCTGTACGAAAGTACGCAAGCAACAACAGCCCAAATGAATGAATCCAGTTTTTACTGATATTGATTAAATTATATTTCAAGATTATTTCGCTTGGTTTGTGCAGTACTATCACATACACTTAGAAATGCATAAAGTCTCTTCAAACTCAGGCAGCGCCATGCATCTAACCGCGGTACTCTTTGTGTGAAGGTACTCCGCAAATCATTGAGCTGTTCCTCGGTTCTTTAAGAAATCTCACAAACTGCGGACGGGTGTAAACAAACACAACGCGACATACTTAGTTTGTACTACGCATTGCAATATGCTCTAAAGCTAATTGCAAAGCTGGACATGCAAGGGTTAAAAAATTAAGAAAGTTTCTCTAAAAATGTAACTTAGGTTTTAATCCGGTTGGCCAGATGATATGACAAATGTGGACGATAGTTTATTCAAGTATATATGTATTTTTGAAAAATTAGCTTATTCTTGAAATCATAGAAGTTTACATAATTATTTTATCAAGAAAAATATCAAATCGCTATAGCCTATTCCGGCAACATCTGTTAACCAGTTTGAAAATTTAGAATATTTTTACTCAAATACTAGCCAGACTGAGTAATCATTAAAAATTTGCCATATCTGAAAACAATTTTCTTATTAACATGGTCATCGCGAGAGAGGGCGGGGATGGGCGGACGGGTATCTGTGTTTTCTAACAACTGGTTTCCAAGCAAAACGCAAATGATAAAGCCCTTATCGGACCACTAGTAAACTTCTGAAACAACGTGTTCTTATAATCAAGCCTATAGGTCAAAATACATTCAAAATACTTTCCATGACATTGAAAAAAGTTTCTTTGATTTTTGCACCACCATATAATTTTTAAAATTCAACTAATATTCCTTGAAATTTCAAAGAATTATCTTTTAAAGAATTGTCTAAATAACAATTATCATTGAAATTTTGTACAATATATATTTGAATTTTGAATGAATATCTGGTGTTTCAGAAATCTAATAAACTTCTTTTAAATTTTATAGGAAACCTATTTGCATTATGCTACCACTGCGATTAATTTATCGTGCATATTATACATGTTACATTTACATGGTCAAAATAGTTCACTACCTAAGCGATGTGCGGTTTGTTACGCTGATTTAAGTGTGTAGGTAAATATATATTGTTTAGTAAAGGTGAAGCACTGGCTTAACTTCACAAGCCTGTCTCGGCGCCAAATAGTATCGACGTCGGCCGTCCACAGCCCCGGCCGAAATTTCAAGAGCAGCTCCGAAACCCGGGCTGGCCCAAACAAAATCTAAGCGATCTCGGTCCAGTCCGAAAGGCCCGAGGAAGATGACATAATATTTCAATAATTTTATAGACTACACAAATATATGAGCATTATCTTCCCGAATTCTAAATATTGACTGTTATCTAAAATTTTTTTAACCTGAAGCTATAAAATCACAGAAAATGATGGTAGTCCTTATTATTTTCTATAACTTGGGACAGGGAAATATCGCCTTATTTGCATGAATGCATACAATGTATAATATACCAACATATATGGAACAATTTACCATTGCAAAATTTGAAGTTACATTGATATTTTTTAGTTCTATTTTCCTGGCTCAGCAGTTCTTGGCTATTCTCCAAAACATTTCGCTGAACCTGCGCCACAACCAGCATCTAATTTTTGGGAAAACTATCAATCAGAATACCTTATAACGTTAGTATTTAAACATAGATATAAATAAACTGATCTTCAGTACTTACTAAAAATAGGCAACTAAAATACAAAAGTACTCTTAGAAGCACATCAACAGGTATCATTCAACCAACTGATGCCGTATCGGTACCAGCTGCTGAAAGGTTACTTAGGACTTAAAAAAGTTAAAACATTTTGATATTATTCGTTCATAACGAGTTTGACACCATACGTTCGCTAAGTCGTGCAATTTGGACAGATTTCATAAAAAAACTGAGGGCTCCGTACTGTGGGAGCACTGCGTTCATCAGTGAAAGAAAATTTTTTTGGAACATTCATTTTTGAAATAAATTAATACTCAGCATAGTTTGATAAATATTATTCGACGTCCATCGTAGCAATAATAATTAAAAGACAGAAATAACTTTGGAATCTTTGAAACGCGTGATTGACGCGGTGCATATACTGCTTGCATTCAAATCCCCTGTTCTTTTTTATAGATCAAACCGCATATGATAATTGTGAGATAAAGGACTATCTAACAAATTCCAAAAATTTTACTGCCCTTTTCATAAATATCCACACTAATGAGCTATCTGTATAGCGTTGAGAGAACTTTGCGCGACGCTAAGGGTTTGTTCACATTGTTCACATGTTCCCATCAGATCCGAATTCTGTTCAAATGGCATCCGAGTTGATTTGAAACAACTATAAACTCTATGCATACCATATGCGTGCGTATGTATATATATGTATATATTTTTGGCACTGTTTCATCCGCTACGATCCGAATAATTGTGCATGCTATTTCTGATTCGGATCAGATTCGGATCGGATCGAACCTGATGCAGTATGCCCACTCTATGTAAAACACACGTTCGATTCAGACGGGATCGGATCAAACGCATTGTGAACACACCCTTAGTCGAATCCGGATAACCTGACTGCAAACTGGGGAATTAGCCGGGGCAGTTCGGAGCTGTTGCTAGCATACTAAAGAATTTTTGCAGCGAACAACAATACATGAATAAAGCTTCAGTGCACACCAATGTAAGTCTAATGTAATGATTCGTATAAATTGAATTACGTATGCAATGTGCTTTCTTGTTTGTTTTTAAAACTAAGTGAGGCTAGCGAATGGCGTTTCCTAAAATAATGTCTAATTGTGCAAAACATTTTCAACAATAGGCACCTTGAATAACTATTGAAACAAAGTTCCCGTGATGAGCTGAATTTAAAATACTAGCGTTCAATTTGGTCAAAAACTATTTTCGCCCTTCCATGGCGCTCATAAAACACTTCACTAAATTGATGGATTTTCGAAATTTTTCTTCAACCCACAATTTAATATGCTTGTGCACTTTAGCTATGGTGCTTGAGCTGTACTAATGATTTACTACCCAATTTCTGATCAAATCTACACCAATTGGAGACTTTTTTAGTTTTGTCATTTAGGGTATCAAATTATTCCAGCTTATAACTCATGCAAGACGCAGCGGGCACGGAATAAGGTCTGACAGTGACTTCACAATCAAGCCGATCCTATAGGAAAGTTCTCGGTGTACGCGAACAAGACCGGTTTAGTTCAAATTCGGCGGCAAATTTTCATTCTCAAAAATTTGGGTAATTTTACTTGTATTTTCGCGTACATAAAATGGTTAGATTTCAATCTCGAGCGCTGTGTTCGCGAACGGTTTTGCGCCGAATTTCAATTGACCAAAAAGCGTTCCGTAACAAATTTTATCCAAAAATACAGAATAGGATGGTCGCCAGGGTCATTTTAAGTTTACTCGTGCATCATCGAGACATACAACTTTAATTTTTATTTCTAAAAAATGAAATTTCATAATTTTTACAACGTGGGTTCTTTATTGGGTGAAAGCAACGGTTTTATAGCACAGGTGTTTAAGGTGGGCTGAAGGCACGCAAAAAATTTTAGCAAGAATTAGACATAATTGGCAAAATAGAAGAAAGATGATAAGAATTGGGGAACACTTAACAAAAATTCAGGGAAATTAGTCTGTACGCCCTTGCCATACCCACACTTACCTAAGCAGGCAAAAGATTCAATCCTCCTAAGAGGGTCATTTAAGCCGTGAAACACATAAGTTTCATTGTCTAAATCTTTATTGGGTATGTCATTAACTTTTTTGGGACGCTGCACTAGGATAATGTTTTCATTCAGTCAAAAGCAGCCAAAATTTGTCATTTTTTCAATTTAGTTGCTCGCTGAGGGCTTGAGTGGGTTTATAGATTTTCTGGCCCAAGCAAAATTGACTTGCCTAACGCTATTTTCTTAACGAAGAGCAGTTCCGGAGTCGTACCAACAGATTCTTAGCTCAAATCAGTTAATTATAAAATAAATATTGGGGCCTTAAGGTCGACAATGGCTCGGGAATAAGGCTTATTAGCATATCGACGGCGGCACAAGTCGAAGCTAGCGTATGCTGGTGAGCTCTGCTTTGGCCGGTTTACTTTGTGCTGAATGCGGTAAAAACAAATGCATTTTGTGTGGTATGCATCAAACGTGCTAGGAGTCAGAAACGTGAAACATAATGCTTCAAATTAAAATGCTTCTTAAAAGTTGTAAGTATTGTAATTGATAAATTAAAGAACTTTTTGTCATTGGAGGAATAAATAACGATTCTAGGCTTCAGAGTGTGATCAAGTAAATGCTGTCTTGCCATTAAGGCATCGTCAGTGGATCATTGTTATTCTGGGACATTACAAGAAGTTTAGGAAACTCAGTTTGTAATCTACCAGCAGTCAATAAGCGCAACAAGTCGCAGTTACAGTTGCTTCATTTATCCTAGCTACACAGGTAACTAATTAATGTGTCTGTATTCATTATTATCGCCTCACCGTTTCGCTTCAAGCTTTTTGAAAATCCGTTGCCCGGTCCGGCCCGGCCCGAAACGTGGGTAATTTTCTCATCTCCCGCCTTGACAGGGTCTTACTGAACACCTCGTGACAAAAGCACAGTCCGGCTTGACAGTCAATAACAAACGCATACTTTAGCTAGGCTGTTCAAAAATTTAACATTTATACGTTAATGTTTCTGTTGAGACGTAGCTAATACTGCAGTACGAGTGGGCAGCTCCGCGCTACTTGCCACACAATTGACAGTGACCTTTGACTTTATCGTAGAGATGAGTCACATATAGTGCATTCTGTGGTTGTTTTAAATTTATTCCAATCATCGGCTATCATATAGAATTGAAGTGTACTATTGACTCGCCGTTTATACTGTTGACCGATTACTTTGCTAGGAAATTGTTTCACTGTGCATTTCAGCGGCATACCACCGGTGTCCGATTTGGACCTTTCTATCGCACCCGCAGCCAAAAACATCCGAAATGTGAAAGCCGTACGCCTGATGACTTTAGCATGGGTTACGGTAGGATGTAGGTGATGAGTGCTGGCACTCAGCTACTGAAAGTAGAAGTGCCACGAAATCTTCGTAGATAGTGGTTAAATACTCTGAAGCATTTTATGGGCGTTGCGAAATTTCAGACATGTTTTGGAAATGTGGTTATAGTAGGTTCGTTACGCCGATACATTTCATGATGTTGCTTCAGGCGATGCTGCGAATACTGAGGGACAAGATATCGGGCGCACACATACTTATTCATTTCATAACTACTTTGATTGAAAAGCAGAAGATCCATATATATCCTTGATCCATGTGAAATGGTTGTCGATATACACGAGGTTGATAAAGTATTTGGAAACGATCATCCTAACTCCGAAGGGACCTTGTCATGGTGCCAAGTGAAAATAATAATTCCCATATTATTATTATGTTCAAATTTAGTTATACATGACAGCTGCACTGGAACCTGCTGCCGAGTAAAGTGCTGATTGTACTGCCCACTTCAAGCATTTGCTGTCCTCGTTTCTGATATTGATGTTAGCCTTCTTTGCCTCTAGAGCTGGTGTTAGAGCCATGTAAGTTGCACCGCGGAGGGGTTATAACAGGCTAACTGAACATCGAGATGATCGATTGACCTATAAATAATGACAGTGTACATTTTATGTAGTACTAAATATTTTTATGTCATATCAAATAAATATCTACAAGCTCTAAAAGTATGTTTTCAAAATTTCAAAATTTTTAACTTTCAAATTTCAACTTTCAAATTTCAAAATTTCAATTTCAAATTTCAACTTTCAAAATTTTTACTTTATAATACAACACTAAGAAAACTATACCAACCTAATTACATAACCCGATTCGCCTTCCACAAAGGAGTCAATGTTACGTAGACTCTCTGATTTGATGGTTGTTAGTTGTTGTGAATTATCGGTAGCCGAGAAAACATGTTTAATCTTAGCCACAAGGTGAGTAGATATAATATTCTCCAGTTCGAGATGTTTTTCGAAAGTTACTTTCATTGTAGCAAACATCCTTACACCATTGCGCAGCTTGAGGTTCCTTTCTAATATATAATTCACCTCAGGTAGAATGGCATTTAACGATAGTACCGGATCAAACATTCTTGCCTCAGTTAACATACGGTGAGATTCCGTGAAACCTCTAAGACTGTTGTTAGCAGACAATAGTTAACTACTGTCGATTGCATGTTAGATGTGTTATCAATACGTAGTGTTTTTTGCAATTTAATCAATGATATATATTTATTTTGTAAAGCATGCTTTTAATATCGTTATAATTAAATGCAATGGGTAACTTCAACATTTATTTGCATTACACTTTGGAGCTTTTTAGATTTGGAGCATGCTTCTAAGGACATGCTGCACCTCACTATACTTCTTAATTTTGTCTGGTTGATATGAATATAACATTTGGTTAAGGAAACCTGTTTATATACTACTTGATATAATCTGTCTGGGCTTAAGATATGGCCCTTCGGCCGTTTCGCTGCAAACCACGTAAAATCTGAAGAAACATTTACTAATATTAAATTCGTATCGAAAGCAGAGGAATTTCCGTTTGCCGTAACCCACCGGATGGCACGTTAGCCGGCGGTTGAGGCGTCGGCCGGCCATTAGGTCGTTGGTCTGCCGTTGGCTGACGTATAGCCGTTGACTACTTCGGTATGACCAATAAAAATCTTACCCGCCGTCCGACAGCCGACGGTCAGACCTCAAAACAAACCGTTAACCAACACTATCCCATAGGCGCCGAATACGCTGCATCCCCTCTCGTTCCACAGGTTGACCCTGAGAAGCCAAAGGCCCACACCTACTTCGAGGCCAATACTACGCCCTGGGATTTCCAACCATGAGAATGCATGATAAACAATATTTCTACAAGGAAATCTTTAATGTTGTGGCAAACAAATTGATTGGCAGTACGGATATTTCTGCATAACTATTCGGCACTACTGCACTGTACAATGTGAATCCTGGATAATATCAATGGTTTACGATTATGTTTCTTAAAAGTAGTCACTTATTCAGTGTAAAACATTTTTGATAAGATTTGCAACTTAGAAAATCACGAAACACATTAAACAAAATGCTAAATTTTGAAAGATTGTTTTCAGCATAGTTCTTCTACTTCCTCCTAGAGTGCGCATCAGGCGGACTGGACTTTGGCCTTCTGCCGCCGAAGGTCGCGCTATTCGACAAACCCACATTATTAATAGCCTAGTTATTTGTTTTAGCATAGTGTAACGATATATTGGTATGTTGCAACCGTTTGGGGATTGGAGGCGTATGTTCTTTCATTTTCTTTTGACTACATTTCGGAAGCTTACAGTTTTTAGAGAATGTTTTATGAAAGGTTATTAGAAGTGCTGACATTTTGATTTTATAGTTTTTGCTCTAAAGAAATCTTTAAAAAACAATAGTGCAGTACCTTGCTGCTCGTATTTTTGCAGCTAGCAGCACGATGAAATTGTTGAAACGAGTTCGTGAGCAGGTTCAGTAACCTTGCGAACAGGCCGAGAAGCCTAAAAACTAATTCAGGCCGAAAAGCCTCATTTAACACAGTTTGAAAAACCTAGTACTTCAGGTTGAATAAACCTTTGATAAAAACCTAGGCAGAAAAGCCTAACATGGTTGAACAAATGCTAGTTTTAAACAACAGACTGGAAAGACTTGTATACTGAATCGGCGCGTTACAATAGCTTTTTACGAAAATTTAGGGCGTTATGTTAATTACTGGTTAATTATATACGTGGGCTGGAGGTTAATTACTAGAGTCTTTAGAAATTTTTACGTGAAATGCTCATATATATTTGTGCTCCATTTAAATTTTGTGGACTAGCAATAGGTTGCAGCTTACTAAGCTTAGCCTTGTGAACTAACTTGTATTTTAGCAATTAATCAGGGTAATATAAATTTATCACAGTTTTTGTTGCACAAAATATAAAACTGCTTTAACGATGCCTGAGGCACCACCGAATCCTCAATTGCCTGAAGATATGGATATTGAACAGCTGAAAGGTGAGTGATATTTAGAGAGCATAAAACGAATAAGATTATTATTAAACTTTTTAAATTTAGAGGCTTACCACTGTATTATTTATATTTTCGATTGGTAATTAATCGATTGCCAGTAAGATTAATGTGAATATGAGTTCTGGATGCTGTAATGTATTGTGTGGGGCACTTCTGACAATTAAAACTTTAGGTCCGCAATAGATTTCCGTTTCACGTGGTGGTGAAGAGACGACGTCAACGAGAATTGAAATTCACGTTCACAGACTATTGAGATGTTCCGGAGTTATTGCTTGAACTGTTAAAGTTCTTCTAAAATGTAACGTTCGTTGAATTTTAGTTTCTGGTGTGTCATGCACGAGGTAGCAATGTGACTCGATGCTGCTACCTCCCGGACTTCGCACGAATGTTCAGCCACAAGGCAACGGCGGCGGAGTTGCTTACGTAACAAATACACATAATTGTACCTTACTGTTATTTTATTGCTAATGCATCATTTACCTTAAGATGTGTGCGGTAGAGCCGGATTTTGTCACAGTCTGAGCCGGCTCTGAAGCCATGCTTGGCTAGCCGCGATTATCCATAGTGACTTTTTGGGCCGAGCCGGACCCAACAAATATATTAGCTAATAGTAAAGCGAGGCTCATAAATTGTCAAAGGGCCGAAATCGGCTCTAAAAGCCAGAAAAATATGACGACAATGGAAAATCGTGAAAAAGCAGACATTGGTGATACATATATTCCTAAAATATTCTTCCGGTTGCAATAGTATAATTTCTATGCATGAAAGAACGTGTTTTACATAGCTACTATATTGGCTTGTAAAAGGCACTTAAACAAAATATTTGAAAATAGCAATATTTATGTATTTATTCTACCTTCATTTATGCCTCTTGCTTTAATTACTACTAATTTTGTCTTTTCTGGACCTAGAGCTAAATATATTCCCTGTAATACAATCTGCAAAACTGAAAGTAATAAGTATGTTTTCAATAGTCCGTCCCGGCTACCAAACCCTGAAACATAGCCACTCCCGGCTCTTATAAATATACTATCATAGCTTAGCTATTTATTTTATTTATGAAGCCCCGGATGTGGCTGTGCCTTCATGTCACAAGCCGGAATTGGCTGTGTGACAGAATCCTGCCCTAGGTGCACACATGTTAATGTAAATGGTGCATAAGATGCTAAGCAGATGTGGGTTTCCGGATTCCGGATTAAAGGCGTTTTTCCGTTACGTTGTAACATATGATTGTTCAGGAACTCGCTCAGCGTTGATAAAAACTTCCATATATTACTTCCGTTAAAAATATCTTGTGGAAACTGTGAAGTTGCTGTTATGCAACAGGCTTCTGACCGTGCAACAGTCAGAAGCCTGTTGCACAGACAGAATTTCTGTGCAACATTAATTTAAGCCACTAGTACTTAAATTAATATTCTAGAATTTCATACAGAACTTTGGTTTTGAAAGTAAAGCCATAAAACATATCGTTTCCTAGCATCTTTTTTAAAATGCAATTATAATCGTAACTTTCTGTGATCAAATAAATACTCGATTACGCCAATACCGAAACAGTACCATCGAAGCATCATCGTTTTGCAACCAACACATTTATTTTACTGAACAGTCATATAAATTTATCTAACAATTTTAGCGATGAATATTGATATCAATCAACGTGTTCGATTTTTCGACTATCCATTTGCTTATCAAGTGAACAATAAACTTGTCGAACAGTATTGCTCGCACTGTATGCGACGACCAAACTCCGGCGTTTTGCTCTGTTGTGGTCAATGTAGATTCGCTCGGTATTGTGATAAAGTTTGTCAAAAGGCGGCTTGGAGGTAACAACAATTGTAGCTCCAGTGTTTTCATCGGCTTTACCCAATTATTGATTGTCTTTATGTATATGAACGAGCAAACGTAGAACATATAGCGAGTTGCTGGCCGCTTAGTTGGGATCATTTGATCAACTAGGTCAGCCCCTGGGCCGTGATTATCCTAAATAAGGCCGCCAAACCGGTGTCAGTGTGTCTCTTAAATAGTGTCAATGAGCCCCCAGAAAAAAATGCCACGTTAGTGACGCCTCCAAAGGTGTCAGTGTGCCCCCCAAACCATGTCAGCTATACATGTTCCCCCGTAGAACATATAGCGAGTTGCTGGCCGCTTAGTTGGGATCATTTGATCAACTTGGTCAGCCCCTGGGCCGTGATTATCCTAAATAAGGCCGCCAAACCGGTGTCAGTGTGTCTCTTAAACAGTGTCAATGAGCCCCCAGAAAAAATGCCACGTTAGTGACGCCTCCAAAGGTGTCAGTGTGCCCCCCAAACCATGTCAGCTATACATGTTCCCCCGCAGGTAGCAGACAACCTGAGGTTCCGCATCTCCTGTCCTTGCCAAAGGCACACATAAAATTTTGGCAAAGGGAAAAATTGGCAAAATTGGGCGAAAGTTGGTACAAATTGGTTGTGGACGGCGAGAATTGGAAAAAAATCGGAGGCAATTGGCAAAAATTTTCAGCCCCAAAGATTTAGAAAATTTAACAGCCCGACCAATTTCTGGAATTACAGACCTTGTGCATATATGCACGTCATTGAGGCCATCCAGATTTGTTTTGCCATCACCGCAGCATCGGCTAAAGCCACTTCTTGTCGAAGATTCCCCCGTTTCGGGGAGTAAGGGTCTCTAGACGCAGCACCTTCAGCAGCAAACTGACGCATTTCAAACACTTAACGCTTACAACGCTTAGTATGCTTGATGTGTGTACTTCATTGGCACACGTATTTTAATGTTGATGCTATATTGTTATAGGTAAATAACATATATAAAAATATAAAATAGGTTTAATACATAAACTAATGGTTCAACGGAAACTAATACCCAGTAAAGAGGATACCTACAACCTACTTCTCGTATACAGTTGCACAATAGCTACCTAATTACTTCCAGTTTTGCAGTCGAGTGGATGCTTTGCTGGGACCGATAGATTACTTTTGTGTATGCAATGGCTGTGGGAATTTGCGAATTAGGGGTTTGAAACTTTACATTTTGTTAACAGTTTGTACCTTAAACAATGTTATCTTTAATGATGCTCTGTCATATTTACGTAGTTGATAATAGCATAGAGATAATCTACCTTCATTATTTAATGCAACTGTAATAGATTTCCCGAACATAGAAAATAATAATAAGTACTAGCAGTGTGGTAAAATGCTAAACATCGAAGCAGAAAGCTCAGTAAGCGCAACAATGCATGACATACATTAACCAAAAGTACATTGTATATGAATGCCAGACATTCCCCATCACCGTTTGTGTACCGTATATAAATCTCGATGTCTATCTAAGCGGCTTCTATGGGTTTTGCGATAACTGTGAGTCATACAATTTATATTCATATATGCTAAAAGTCCAAAGTTTCTGAGGATAGTCCCGGGTCCTCGGGGGTGGGTCGGTCTTCGGTGTCCTCAATGAGGTTCAGGGAAAGGCGCTGTGGCATTTACCAGAAGGATGATTCCCTACCCCCACTATGAAAATGTATGTTTATATATCTGAACTTCTCCTAGACAGTTTTACATGCATGTGACATGTTTATGCTACGGTAAAAGTTTATTATAAACTACAAGTGTAGTCTGGTAGTTGTACATGGGACCTCTAGGCTAAAGAAACGGAAGCACTACCACTAAATAAACTTTTAATGCTTGTAGTTCCATCGTACCCTTTCGCATAAACATTCGAGCAGGGCCGATAATCTATTCTTATTGCAGCAAGCTTGTATCTGCAGATGAACGAGTTGTAGTACTTCCGGCTTCAACTTCTGCGTAGCGCAAAAAATTTCCTAAACTCTGCACCGAATGCACAATATGGTGCATATGAAAGCCTTCATCTAATTTAGTCTATTTGTCAAACCGTATCTCATCCCACTGCGCTTTAATCTAATTAAATGGCACATCGTCACTATTTTGATTTCGAACTAAAAATTGTCGAAATCCATTCATCCGAAGATGTATTATGTGTTAATACGTCGACTAGTGACGACAAAAAATTTTCAAAATCTACGACCTCAATACAACGATAACTCGCTTTGCTTGCTCCGTTTCAATAACACACATTTTTAATCTACAATGGTACGAATTTTGCTGTTAATGTACATATTACATTATATTAAGAAAGTCTATTTACAATGTTCCCAGCGTTGAACATGGTATAGGCTCAGCGATAGGTATAACATAGACCTCTTTCACTAGAAAATATGCCATCAAGAACAAAAAATTTGGTAATAAACCGTTGTGGCTGTTGCTACTATTCTTCACCACTGCCCCACGCGTTTAAAAGTTGAACATTAAATGCGTTACATATATTAAGCACCCAACGGACAGTCGCTGCACTAGAACTGAATATTGTTTAGATATACTGCTTAGCTGATAAAGCGATGTTACTCAACTTAACGGTCTCAGTGGGACACCTATTTCGCATTATGTTTGAATTTCACAGTTCCACTGTAGCTGCATTCTGAAATGTAGCATTTGAACCTTTAAAAAGTCTGGAAACTACTTCATGCGTTATCCCAATCAGTCAAGTACGATCTGCGATATTGATTTCTAAAAGTTCAACAACATTTTAAAAAGTCATGCATCAAGTACGTTCGTTACAACCTTTGTAAAGTAAAATTTATCCAGCTGATATATCACAATTACAACTGAAAAGTGTTTGTTCCAAAGAGCAATTTTATAGCAGGTTAAAATTTATTATGTGTTTGAACAATATATGCAAAAATGTCATATTGATTATGAGATCGGCAGCTTAAGAATTTTATTCGTAATGCCTTACTAAATTAACTCGTTACACCGTTTTAGAATTCACAAGCCTGAATGTACTCGACTGATCCATGTTTTTCCAAATCTTCCGTTAACTGACGTACTATTTTTGGCCAAAGTTATCGATCGCTACATGTTCCTTCGTGAAAACGGCGACAGCTTTGGCTGGGAGAAAGATCGACGCTTTGACGAACTCATGGGACACGAAGACGATATTAAAGTAAAGTCGCTAACGCTCTTGTGCGAGCTACGAATGACGACGATAGGAAAAATAAATATTTTGCTGCATAGGTGTCCCAAGTCCGGCGACTGAGGAGGTTAAATTTTCAAGGGAAGAGGGATGTACGCCACGGCAATTTTTGTGGATGTCGGAATTGCCCGAAATTTGTTAAACATGCTATAATGCGTCGTTCACATTAAGTTGCATGCACCTACTGCACACGGTTACGCCAAGAACCGCACTGTTTGCGATTGTCGCTTCGCTGTAACTTCGGTCTTATCTGTTACTACAAGCTTCGTGCAACAGTTGGTATTTTTTAACGACGCCCGTAGCGAGCATTGCTATTGATGTTACACGGCTTGTAACAACAATGTTTTTAATTGCACGCCTGGTGTAACGTCAATAACGGTTTCCGCACGATGGTGTAATGACAACTAAGATTTTTGCACTGCAGCTGTAACAAAAATCCTAGTAGAAGCACAAGTGTGTGACAACAGCTGGGAAAAACACACGCTAGCTTTGTTACACAAACAGAGATTATTGAACGCTGGTGTAACGATTGTTTGATATTGGTGTCCCCCTCCACTTTGATATTGGTGCCCCCTCCAGTTTGATATAGGTGCCCTCCTGTTTGATATTGGTGCCCCCTTTAGTTTGATGTTGGGGCTCCCTCCAGTTCGTTATTGGCGTCCCCCCTCCAGTTTGATATTGGTGCCCACCTGCAGGTTAATATAGATGCCACCTGATGTTTGATATTGGTGCCCGCCTATAGTTTGATAGTGGTGCCCCCTAAGGCGCCAGACCCCTGTGACAGGTCGGGGCTCGTAGGGTGTAAAGGTGTCAATGCCACCCGCCCTATCCCCATTGAGGCCCAAGGCGTCCACCCCCCCCCCCAGGAGCCCGCTGCCCTATGGACGTCGAACCTTAAGTATGTATGTATATATAGTACTGTTCCTTCAGCGTTGTAGTGAGAGTACTTAATATTATTATATACTAATCTACCGAAAATACCAGAATACGTGGTGCTTAAGCCTGTTAATTTCGGACAAGCTTGCTGCGATGTCAAGTGCCTAGCAATGCTCATGTTTTGGCCAGCGAATTTTGTATCTCTAAACATTTTGTGCATATGATTTATTTCATATATAGAATATTTTATGCGATGAATGTGCGGCAGGAACCACTAAAAATGTACTCTCCGCCACATATCATTAAATACAGCCGCTGCCTGCTGTCATAGTATATATACCATGTGGCAGTGAATCGACATATTAAACAAAACTTTCAAGTGTTTTAACTTGAACAACCACTAAGTGCACAAAACGTATATACATCGCTCATATCAATCGAATATCCCATTTCCCAGAGAATGACACATTCAAAACTCTTGTTGCGAACAAAATTTGCTTTTGCTAGTTAAAAGCTGCTGTATAGTCAGACTTATTTTGTTCAAACAGCACAGTTCATGAGATTTTGTTTATGAGTACAGCAGCGCCCAAACACTTTTACTTGACACCTTTCACTCTGGGCATATTGAAGTCATTACCAATAAATTTTGGCAAACAAAACTGCAATAATGTATTTCTTAATTGGTGCGGTTAGCGTCTATGTCTATGTCGTTGCTTCCGACGAGCACGATTTTGCGCGCTGCAGTTTGCTCCCAGAGTGCACCGCGCTCTATTATGGTACAAATATATGTGCGTATTTATACAAGCACGTATGATCTTTTTCAGTTTGAGCTAAGCAAACTATACCAAGTTAAAACGAGCGACATTTTCGGTCCGCTACAGTTGATGTTTATCCAAACAGTTGGGTTGTGAAGTAATAATTTACAATTCTATCGTCCCGTCTGTATCGATTAAAGTTATAGATCTGTATCGACAATTTAATCTCACAATTCTTACTGCAATCTCAAAATGGAGTAATGTCTTCATATTAATTGGAAAAATATTTAGCTTGCTTCCAGACTGCAGACTAATTTATGTTGTTGTTATAGATTAATTGAATATACCCGCACACCGTCCGTCTCCCCAAAGGCGTGCGCAAATTTTTTTAGCACAAGTTAATAATGATTGGGTTAAAATTGGCAAAAATTGACATAATTCCTATCCCCTCCTCCTGCTGACCGCCTACCCCCTAAGCCCAGGGACCTTCGATACCTACGCACTACGTACATATGTTCAGGCTACGCCACTGTATTTGTCTATTAAACAATATATATTTAATGTGAATGAATGTCACTGCATACACACTGAGATAGTGTAAACAAGCGCAAGCGACGCATGCGAAATGATACTGCTGAAAGGTTGTTGTATTAATGTGCTCAATATAAAATTATGAAGTTACAAAATGTACGACGTTTACCATTTTATGCATACCGTTCAACATATCAAACGGCTACCGCTAGTGTCATTCGACAACGAGAGACTGTAAACAAAAACAATCACCAGCTACATTATTCCCGTAGTCATAGAGCTGGATCGTTGAAAATCGTCCTACCAAATCTTTTTACGAAGTTCCTGCAAATTACGAGCTGTCCACGAATCACGATAATACGCCCAGGCACAGTTAGGGGATACTGCTCCCTTTGAACCCCCATAAAAATTCAGTACATAACATGCCACGTGTTATTACCGAGGATGTGTTGATGTATTCTCAGGATGCATTGAATTAAAACAGACCCAAATTCATGAACTAAAGCTGATAAAGCGGAATGTTTTCAGTTCACAAATAATCCATAATAGTCAATATAAATTGAAGCTAGCAGTAAGTTATCGACTAGACTTTTTTGAAAAACATAAGGCGATGTCCGATATCTTGCGCGAAGTTACAAAGTAAACATTGTCTATTTCGCTTTTTGGCATAAGTATAAAATCTGCTGTCTGGAGTTCTGGCAATGAAGCACAAATATGGCCACAAATATGAGGTCATGTGCGACTCCGAAAAAAGCGGAAAAATCCATAAACAAGGCTCGCCGATAAGCTATTTTTTAATTCTATATCGCCCCAAACAGTTTTAAATGAAATATAAAAGCATTCGTAGCAATTTAATACAGTCAATAAGTGGCCAATCCTACATATAAACGAACTATAGTCACACTGCACCAGACGCAATGGGCAATGTTCGGCGAACTAGAGGGGGCACCAATATCAAACTGGAGAGGGGCACCAATATCAAACTGGAGAGGCACCAATATAAAACTAGAGAGGCACCAATATCAAACTGGAGAGGGCACTAATATCAAACAATCGTTACACCAGCGCCCAATAATCTCTGTTTATGCAACAAAGATGGCGTGTGTTTTTATCAGCTGTTGTTACACTGCTGTGCAGCTACTAGGATTTTTGTTACAGCTGCAGTGCAAAAATTTTAGTCCTCATTACACCATCGTGCGGCAACCGTTATTGACGTTACACCAGGCGTACAATTTTGAACATTGTTGTTACAAGCCGTGTAACGTCAATCGCAATGATCCCTACGGGCGTCGTTAAAAATGCCAACTATTGCACGAAGCTTGTAAAGATCGAAGTTACAATGTAGCGACAACCGCAGTTTAACGAACACTGCGGTTTTTGGCGTAACCGTGTGCAGTAGGTGCACGCAACTTTATGCGAACGACGCATAATTTGGCATAATTTACAAAATAACTTGTTCATTAAAATCACTAAAATGATTTTCAAATCGGGAGAGGTAATGGGTGTGCAGTGAGGGCATGAGGCTAAATATGGCTTAGGGATTCCGAACCTTAGAGGTAATCCCGTATCACTGCGTGGACACTCTTTGCCTTAGTACGTTGTTCAATTCTAAGTGAACCAATTTTCTTGATGTTTTCGCTGCAGGTTTTTGTCCATTTATGTAGCATAATATACAGTACAAAACTGCGTTAGAAATCATAGTGCTTTACGAAAATCGAGCATTCTCAGCACCGAATATCATATTGATTTCGAGCTGGGACGCGGTTGCTTCCGTAGATTGTTTTTAGAAGAGTTCTATAGGTCTGTTAAACTATCATGCTCATTATACATGTGACATCTTTAACAGGAGTTCCAAGTTACGCAAAGTGCCGGTTCTATCGTTTTTTGTAGCTTTTAGCTACGCCTGATTGATGCATAAATTTAACTTTCAGACGGAAGAGTCAATCTAACTTAGTTTCGGCATCATAATTCTTGTAGATTAACGTGAAAAGTTAAGCCTTTCAGGCAGCATCTATTATCACACACCACACATTCCCGAAACTTTATATTGTTGGGTCGGCACTCATGCATTAAAACTGTCAGTTAAATGCTATAGTTTTTTTTATATTTCAGAACGATCCTGCCCGGATGGAATTATTTGAAAAACAGTACATAAAATTGGAAAAGTATTTTGGTGACACGTATCTGCCGATTAAAGATGTGTGCTTTACAATATTTTGTAAAACTTGGATCAACAGCCACAGCATTCATAATAGTTCGGGGACCGATATCGGACTGGCATTGGATTTGGGTAAGTAATCGGAAAATTATATCTAAAACCGGACTATTGGGTTAAGAAACTAACAAGAGCTTTAAACGCTACATATTGCTTTCCATAGCGTTAGCTTAAGTGTCCATAAGACCCGTGTACTGGCGTAACTCCTTAACAGTAACGGCAACTCCGACCCAAACCATAATTAGCACAGCTGTTACCACACTATGAGAGTGGTGGTACGGGGTAAAGGTTGGTACCCGTCTCCCCAATCTTCAAGCCATATCTTACCCACTCAGAATCCTAACTGGTTTCCACGCTATTCGCGCGCCAAAGGTGTGCGGAAAATTTCACGACCTTAGCAATTATGAACCGAATATTATGCACCTTATAATAAATTTTTGCAAATTATTAGCAATTTTGACATTTGCAAAGATTACCCCGTCGAACCACCCCACGGTGCACCCATCCTACACATGCCTTCAACATATACCTTCTCTAAGCCGACAGATCTTGGATACCGATGTTTGTAAAACAACTACGTTCCAAGGCGTGCCCATAAACGTTGTTTCAACTAAAGCACGTTTCAGACTGCGCCAAATCGCACCTGACTGTTGTGGTCTTGTTCAATCCCATATCAAATGGTTGTTAACACAAAAGTTATTTTCTAAAAGATGTCTGTTTAGCAATGCTCTGTCAATGTTAATTTGGCGCATATCATACTAATGGGAATCGTAGATTTTGATATCGTAGCAAGTTTTTGGTTATCACGAACAAATTATACATCAAGCTTGATAAATATAACAGTGTCATTTTACTAAAATGAATTCACTTTCCGGCAAAAAACCTATTAGGCTCAATTAATTTAGGCTAAAGCAGCATCGAAGCTTTAATTCATTTAAAGGATTTAGCAATTATGTACCAATTATTATACAATTTATAATGAATTGTGAAAAATTATCAGCAATTGTGACATTTGCAAAGATTACCCCTTGTTGAACCGCGCATCCACACTCCCCTTCAAGTTATGACAAATAGATTCGGAAGTTTCGAACTGTGAAACGACAATTTCTAGTACACTCGTTTCAATTACGTTTCAAACGATGGCCCCTCAAAACTGAATTAATTTAATTTCGAAGTTATGACATAGATTCTAAACTCGCCTGAAAGACATTTATAGCCTCGTTTTACGTTTCAAACGATGGCCCCTCAAAACTGAATTAATTTAATTTCGGACATAAAATCTAAACTCCTCAAAATTTATAGCTATTAGAGACTAAATCTCGTAGTAAAACTCACCTAGTGTCAAATTCGCGCCGATTTCAAAAACGGTTTAATCATTAATTGTCTATAATATCACATAAATTTCTACGCAAAATTACACCACAAGCGTATAGAAATGATATAAACCTGCATCATCCCAAAGCGTAAAATATATTCAGTAGCACCGCCATGATTCCACTAAAGGAGCATGCGTGTGTTTTTTCCGCTATAGATGTCGCGTGATGTTTTTGTTTGACGGCGACGGCGTGTTTTCTCACTTGGGATGGAGGTGCATTTTTGCTGTAGGAGGGCAGGCGTATTTATTTATTCAGCCACTGGCGTCTTTTTTAGATTCAGCGCTTCTGAAACGAAGTTTTTTCAAGTTAGTCTGCGACTTAGTTTGCAAAAAAAAATTGACAGGAGTGGCGGCGGTTGGGAAGGAATATTGGCGCTCATAGATTCTATGTCCCAGTGGCGACGCCCCTGGTGAATATATTCATTTAATTACTATAAAAAACTAAATTTTCACACAATATTGCGTGATGAACGTCCATTATATTGCATGACATGGGACACACATACTGCATGATAAAGTGTACAGTTTCAGATAAGGTTGCAACGAACTGCTTAGTACTTCATTGACATATAAATGTTTGTACGTTTAGAACCTGATATTGATTTTGGGAATATTTATAAAAAGCAACAATTTTGAATAATTTTGTATGCTATTCATGTAAACCTAGGCAGTTTTGAATTTATTATTGTGCTGCCAATGTATGCTATTCTGCACTGACTCTATAATGATCAAAGAGTTAACAAGGCCTAAAATGGTACATACTTAAAAGTATTTTACACATACTGAGAGAAACGCTTGGGTTGCTATTATCATACATAGCCTCAAACCAACGATACATTTTCAACAGAACAATTCACTACCTTAAAATAATCAGCTTGACCGAATTATTATATACCGCATGAATCAGGAACCCGGGAAAGATTTTGAATCTGCGGTGGCTGAGATAAAAACACGTAACAAAGAATATCAAGGAAAAACTAAATAGTCGGACGAAACATTTCACATTGTTTTGGGGTCGGAAGAACTTAGGGCATGTCCCTCCAGCATGATTCCGAGGGGATACATTCCTATTGAAGCCTTTCGCGGGCTCCTGATTTATTGAAAATAATACCAACGCTAAGGTGTGTTGGTCCCGATGATTGAAATACGAAATAGTGTCGTGTCCAATGCCTATATCTACATCAAAGGTTACAGAACCAAACTTACACAAATTCAGTTAATTTTATCACCGTTTTCAGGGGTATCCCGGTACAATCATAGCTGCCGCGCTAATGGAGCTCTTGTTTTCGACGGATTCCGAGCCATGATCCGCCCTCTTCAGCCAAGTCTAGACGCTGCTGACTGGCGTAAAACATGCATTTCTTACATTGATATCGGAAAATCACGTTACATACGACGTCAAGAACTGCTCAGAAAGTGGTAACAAATTTCAAACTAAACATTGTAGTAAAACAAAATATGATTTACGTTGTGAAACTTAAACTCATAAAAATATTTATGTATATTGTATATAGAAACAAGCGTAAGCTTCGTGTAAACTCATTCCAAATACAGTGACGTGTTATTTAGCATTACATGCAGTGAGACCACCAGCAAACTTACTCCGTTTCGTAAAGGTGCAATGATTTTTTTCTCGTAAAATAAAATCAACGATGAAGGGATTTTCTTTTTGGATAAATATATATACATAAACCTATCAATTTTTATACCAACGAATTTCAGAAGCTCCTCGTATTCGAAACCAATATTTCGATAATCCAAAAAGAGCAAAAAAGTAAAATATAGATGCCACACCATGATCTAGAAACAGCTGAAGCTATTTCATACCACTGATATTCTCATAGTATACTTGGTATGATTCTAGTTATGCTTATACTTATAAGTTCTACTTTTGGGGTGGAAAATATCAAACCAAATATTGCTTTCAGACCAAATATCAGCTCAATTGTTATTGTTATGATTCAAATTTATCATCTAATTTTATTTTACTTCTGGCTCAAATTTATTGTTAGCATCTAATATGGGTGCGGCTAAAATTCAGGTGTACTTTTCACGTTACCGAACCGCCGAGCCAAGCCGCAGTGTATTGGATTACTTAAATATTGAGAAGAAGAATTTATAGGAACTGTATATACTAAGCACATCTGTTACAGTTAATCAATAATTTAACTAGTTGCACTGTCTGTCAATAGTCGCATCGAATATTGCACAAAAACACAATTATCTTTATAAAAAAGAAACTCAAAGTAGGACTAATGGTTAGTCCAGAATTGGCTTCAAGCATATCAAATGTCCATATCCTATAACGGATGTACAGCCTTTTTTTACAATATACTTCAAAGCATCAAATAATTTTTTCTGTGTCCGAACATGTGCACTGGGCGAATTTGCGCTTACTGAAAATTTAATTAAGGCCTTTGTGGCGTTGAATACAGGTACACTCGCTAAAAGCATGATTAAAAATATATATAGGGTAAAGTATTCAGTTCTCAGTTAAATACTTACGGCAAAGCCGAAGCTTAGGTAGGGCCCTGTTTTCGACCTGTGAGCGAGCTTTGCCAGTTCGGTTTATCAAAAGTTCCAATGACATGATTGGACAATGCAATGCCATAAAGTAGATAGTGTGTAGTCTGACAAAATGAAAAAACAAAGCCAGTGCATGAAACTGATAATACAGTAATAAACTAATATTACGTAGTGTGCATTATAGCTAGCTTAGTTCTGTGTATTTATAAATATATCCATGCTATGCTAAATCAAATATCTCGTACACCACCCCTCCTGTGGGATGGCGGTGAATAAAAACTTTAAGGGAGTTAATTTTCTGCCCGTGTTTTTTATTTAAGCTATAGAGGACAATCAAAGGTTCTTTTCCATTATCCCCCCAGCCCGCGTTTGCCCAAAAATAGGCAGATTCTGGAAATTTTGGTATTTTTGTGATCCTCGAGACCTCCCCTAATTATTTCAGCAAAAAATAGAATTTTAAAATTTTCGATTTTTTTCGGATCCCTTGGGAACCCAAGAAAATTTTTTTCTTAAAAATTGGATTTTTACCCACCATTCGACGCGGCTTGACGAGCATTTTTAATAGGATCTGATAAAAGCTTCCTAAGTTATGGCCAAAAACTGTTCAATTACTGAGCCTCTCAGCCTGCGATAAAAATCCCTTGGGACCCGAAAAATCGAAAACTTTAAAAATTGTATTTTTTGTTGAAATGATCCCACCAGGTCTCGAGGATCACAAACATTATCAAAATTTCCAGAAACTGATCATTTTTTGGCAAATTCGGACTGGGGGATAATGGAGAAGAACACAATCAAATTATGACGTTATGCACTTTATTGATCAACTGTCTAAATACACTACGCGAATGGAGTGGTGAGATCTTAGCCACCGCTAATACTATCTGAAACTATTAAATACACTTTTATAACGTTAATTGGTTTAAAGTGTAGTTTCTATCAGAGATGGGAATCAAGACGTGGGCTAGAAATTATTACCTAATAGAATAATAAATTATTTAGCGTAATCCAGAAAAAATAGCAACTATTCCTGTAAAGCCGGGTTGTATTATATCCCATCTCTTCTTGGCAGTGAAGGATAAAGAAGCAACGGCATTTATACACCTAAGCTGAAACTATAACTAGTTACGCCGTGAATCCGTTCCATAGTTTTTTATTGAAAATAATAAATTCACCAGTTTTATATATCGTAAAAAGTATTTAAGATGTGGTTCGTTCATCAGTGGCAATATGCCAAGACCTATAGCTAGCAGTCCGAAAAGTGCACTTGTTCGCAGCACGATGAAAACTTTGAGATCTCATCGACATCGATTGATTGACACACCTGTTTTTATAGCAAAGTTACCGATTTCCTTCAGGTTAATCCCTATGGTGCTACAAGTACCTGCGTATATTACTTTTACCGTGCTCATAAGTTTTAGCGGTACCCCATCAGCTTCCATAATTTTTCACAATGAACGACGTTCTGCACTATCAAACGTAGCCGAGAAATCAACAAAGACCATGTACAACAGTTAAATTAAACTCATTTCTTGATTCGCTGATTTTACGTAATGCGAAAATCTGATCAGCACAACCCCGTCCAGGCCTTAAACTAACTTGGTTTTCTCTGGTTTCTGAGTTGCGATATATCTTCAGTCAGGCACAGATAGGGTAAGCTCGGCTTGTAGGGACACTTTTGACTTAAATACATTTTACAACTGAGTTTACTCGGCTTGTACGGACACTCTGACAGGGTTGTATGGCCACCAACAGGGTTAAATGGACACCTGGAAATTAACGTATATTTCTTGTGATTACTTAGCTTATACATAGTCTTTCGGCAACAAATACACATATATAAACACAGGAATACCACTCCAAAAAGTTTAATAAAGGTTATTAGCAATATAAAAATTATAGAAACACCTTTATGACTTGATTAGCATTATTCATGCATTATGACGTGTACGCAGGTTTGCCAATAGACGTAATATTTTATTTGACAGGCGCAACGCACTCTAACTCTTGGTCCCGGCGTTCTTTTCGGTCGCCCAATAACGAAAAGTGGACAGTTATAAAGTAAAAGCCAACTTCTGGTTTGGCTACAAATTCCTGGTTATCCTGTGTCATAGTAAAAAAACTTAACGCTAATACTAAAGTATGCAGTGTTGCATATTGCGAAACTTAAAATAATTTTTGCTTTAAACATTAAAAAATACAATCAGCATTACAAAATAGTCTATATAATTGTGCTACACGACACAAATTTGCTGTATATTCGTAAGTCACTAGCCGCATAGTAAACAAATGAAAAATCTTTTTGCCACGACCGCGCACATTTTGTGCGCCCACTGGCCACAGTCTTTACACGCATTCCACTCTTTGCAATCCTGGTAAAGACCACTGCAACTACTGCATTTTGGATGAGGAATGTTAGACGGTGTCAGCTGGCGAACTAACCACTGACGGTCTCCACCACTTGTGGACGGACCTCGATTATTAACTCATGGTTATACTGTTCATCGTAGGCTTCGCGTGCAAATACAGCTTCGTCGGCCGCATTCTGTTTAGTACAAGTTAAGCACGACTGCTGTTATGATTGAGCGGTGTGACGCGATCTTGCAAATCAAACGTAACGTTTTATGGAGATTAACATATGTTTTATACAAATTTTGTCGGACATCAAGTGCTGCTTCAATGGCGTAAACAGGAAGTAAAGAATCATCTCGTGGTATGAGCTGAGGTTCTTCATCAAATTCATGCCGACAGCCAAGCCATATTGCTTCCTCGATTCCGGTGCTTTCTTCGACACTGACATGTTGAGGAGTTGATGAGTTTTGTGGGACCAGAACAACTGGTTCCAAACACAATTGTTCATAACATATTGTATCAGACTCCGCATCAAGAGCTGGCTTTGCCAGTAAGCTATCGGCTATCTTAAAGGCTGCATTCGGAATGGTGATGAAGACAAGTGGATACAATCCCGAAGCGGGGACCCGCTAGCAACGCTCTCTCGGTTAGGGTTTCCATATAAGCGGGTGTAAATATTGCTCCAAAATTAGCGATATCAATCGCTCGACACAGCCTATCATCCATAAATTTCCGACATCGAATAGAGAACGATAACTTGAAGGGACCAGAAACCGCAACATCCATCGGCTGCAAGATAGGCGATGTATGGCTTGGCATCCTGATTTGAAGAGCTGAAAAATCTCAGCTTTTAAGTAAAAGTTACCATCTAATTGCAGCCGTATTCGCCAATAATTTTAGAATATCAGCCAGATTACAGCAGGAAAGTTGTGTTAATCGAGGACGAAACAGTTTTCCACATGCTGGACTTGTAAGCCAGGTCTTTTTTGTAATCCGCCGGAACGGGTCTGGACGTCCGGACCAGGTGCGACATCTACTATTAAAATGCCTACTTCTGTAATTTCAATCCTGTCCATACAGACTTTTACATGGTTATATGGACATCAAATATGATTCGCAAACACGGTATCCATACAACATTGTAGGTGTCCATACAACCCTAACATGATGTCCATATAAACCCGATAGGTGTCCATACAACCCAAACTTTATTTTCGGCCATAACACAAGCTACATCAACCACAGCTGTTAAATGATATGTTGTTGCTAATCTACAGATCACAATGCACACAACGTATAAAAAACTTCAATGTAGACTTGCTTATTGGTCTTCCAATATAGTCGATCAAAACATGAAAAACGAACAAAATTAAACAAACGTTTGATTGACTCCATTTATTTAGCTCCAGTTTACGAGTATATAGATCAAGCAAAAACTGAAATAAACGTGCGCAAAATAAAACAAGCTTTCGATTCATATGTAACGAGTCTGAGTAATGTCAACCTAAACTTAGTTATAGGTCTTTAAACGCGCTATGCGTCCATAACACCCTAAGTGTCCATACCAGCCGAGCTTACCTTAATTACTTCGATAATCTTCAAAGCAATATCCAGAAGTGAAATGTCATAATAGTATTTACGTTGAGTGAGGGAACCTATTTTATAAAGTGGAAAGAGGATAGCTGTCTCCCAGTTAGTAGGTATCTTCTCCAGCATCCATGTTCTCTCTAGTAAATTGGTAAAAACTCTCGCCGGACTTTCACAGCTGAATTTCCACAGCTCAGAGGGCAAGCAGTTCTCACAAGCCACTTTTCCATTTTTCATAGACTTTATGGCGGCTTTCACTTCTTCTACACTTGGAAGAACTTCAGCGACGCTATGTGGCTAGAAACCATTAAATTCTACTTCCTCGTGTTGAATAGGATTTACTATTGCTGGTCTATCCAATAATCCTTCTAAGTACTCTACCCATTTATATATTTTGTGATCAGCCTCCTCGATCAGATTTCCAGAAGTCGTTTTAACAGTTTCACTAACACCCTTTGATCTGCGGTTAGTGTTATTAGCTAGTTGAAATAAGTTCTTAGAATCGCCAGCACTAGCACGTTCCATTTCTTCATCGATGTGCTACCAATAGCTGTCCTTGTCACGTTCTAGAGCAGATTTCATGTCCCGATTTATTTACCTGTCGGCTTTTTTAAATTGTTATAGTTTTTCTATCAGAGCAAGCGATTTATCAGAAATCCACCGGTTAGGCGTACGCTTCGCAAACCCAACGATTTTCTCAGCTGAAGTTTTTTAGTACGGATGCTATGTCAAACCATGGCGTTGCAATGCAGTAGGGTGATTGTAGGCCTTGGATGAAGGCTTCTTGAAACTGCATTTTAAACCTTTCCTTACATGCCTGTTCTTTGAAAGCATCCAATTTGTAACAATTCTGCTTTTTCGGGTGACAAACGTAAGCGGATGCGTAACCGCACCAGTGCGTAATCACAGATCCACTCTATACCCCAAAAAGATCTTGCATCCATAATCGAGCTCTTCCAACGTTTAACAAGAACAAAATCGATCTGCTTAGCTGTGCGACCATCATTTGATTTCCAGGCTTGACGATGCAGCAACTTGTGTTGGAAGGTAGCATTTGAAGCCGTCAAGTTAAAGTTGCGCAGCATTACAACAATGCAATCGCCGTTTCTCGCACTAACATAAGAATTACATCTTATACGCGTCGTTTACGGCGAAGCGCTATAGCCCTAGCTTGAACATTTTTATTATCACACATCATTAAAGAGATTGTTTCATGGCTACATAATCAACTGGGTAGCCACTACCAATTGATGGTGAGCTACATTCCTATTTAAGAGCCCACCGACCCTACTTGTTTTCTCGATGGAAAAAAGTCAACCGCATTTTTGCGCGTGGACGACCTCACTGCAGGCAGCGGGGGATACTGAAGCGCACATCGCCGATCATTATTTTGTTGTTTCCTCGGGCCTTATGTCGGGTTGATTCTGCGCCAGCTAAGGTCAAATAAATGCACTGTACACCTCCTTGACACTACTTAACGAGCAGTGCTTGCCCGGGTCAATTTGGTTAGCAGTTAGTTCCTTAGCCTTTTTAAAGCCAACAACTAATGCATTCTCCAGGTTCCACCTCAAGGAAGCATGACCAGTTGTGCGAAACTTGCAAGGAGCGGGGAAAATTCTTAACGGAAGCTACCTGATCCGTTTCAATCCTAAATATGAAACGGGCGTCATAGTTCAAACGACCAGAAAAGTCAAGTGAGAACTTGACCTTATGACAACTTGACCTAATGAACCTAACGACTAACTAATGAGGTCGTGTTTTACGGATATGGGCGTTATGTCGCCCTGGATGCACCTGTCTTTTCGAAGTTAAGTTGTTTCGGTATCGAAAAAATATGTCCCTATGAAACTTGGAAACATAATCAGATTGACCTAGAACTAATAACAAGGTAATTCAAAAAATCTTATTAATTTTGTCGATACACGCTGATGTGAATTAGAGAAAACTCTGAATTAAATAGTGGAAATCCAGAGGTTGCGAAGAAGCATCCAGTCAGCTTATGCAAACATATTTTTATTCCAACTGCAAGTGTTCAACTTAAATTGAAGAATGCGGGTTTTAACATTGAATTGCAGACAAAGAGAACGCCACACGTGGAACTCTCAGGAAGGAAAACTCTCGAAAAAAGAGAAAACTGATAATATATCTCGATGCGAAATCATGTATGCCTATTTCGGTTAAACATTGTAAACGTTTCTGGGGAGAACTATGTGCTCATAGTTAAAAGAACTGTATGCTCATAGTAAATAGACAATTTAACATTCAGTACAGTGAAGTTAAACGAGTGTTCAAAATAATATTTTACCATGACGAATTTGGAAATATGCTAATTTTGCCATCATTGGTTTAAATTTTTAGCTCTCAACTCTACATATTAGTGTATCTGATTTCAGGTACTTTTTCTGTGAATGTGAACGTTGCGTTGATCCAGAAGAAGATAAACTAACCGGAATTCGATGCTATAACGAAAAATGCGATGGAATGATCGTAATAACCGAAGACAGCGAAGTGATGGGCATCGCTTGCGACAAATGCAATTTGATAACGCCCGAAGAGCGTGTGAAACAAGCACAAGTTGGTTGTGTTTACTTAGTTTTCGGTTTCATCCTATAATTACAAGTTCATGTTTATCCAGAGTTAAGAACAATACTATTTTTTCAACTTCACCTGTGGCATTTGGTTCGGTTTAATCTCAACACCGTATGTTCTCAAGTTTCTCTGTTTATTTGTATGCAGTTAACACTGCTCAGTGTACAATGAATGAAATGATTAAATTACTTTTGCTTACTGATGCCAGAAATTCAACAGTCCTGGTGCACAGTTGATTACATAGACCAGTATTTCTTGCAAGTCTTTGCCGTTTTAAGACATTGGCTTAATCTCAACACATTATGATCGTTAAATTCATTTTTTATTTCCGCACTCGTAATTCTGTTAGCTAAGAAATTATATATATCAATAACTGGGTAGAAACCTTTTGCATAAGGAGACCAGAAATGAAACGATGCTGTCGGATTGCTAATTACCCACAAGTATTACGCCTAACGGAATTATTAGTTATGTATTTCGTATTTAGCGCTAAAATACGTTTACAATTATGCTCATGAATTTAAATATTTTCAGCCACATTATAGTAATATTGGGATTCATTTTTTAATCCTTCGTCTCATTGACACCATTGCTAGTAATGTGTTTGTAACCTAAATGATTCCAATTTTATGTACTTTGAGTATTTCTCTTTGCTAGATGCCTCATTGGTATCGCTGATGCTGCGTTGTCTCGTTTTTTACTTCTTATATAATTGTGTTTCGTAAACATTAATTACTGGTCATTCCCAAATACCGTTGGGTCTTTAGTGCACTAAATTCTGGAAAATACGTAATTTATAAGAAGATCTACAGCTTTATACTACTATTTGGCAGCGGTGATATAGTCCTCTAGTTGTACCTTTCACTAGTTTTCGCTAATGATTAGCTGTAGGCATGACTCCGACGGTCCAAATGAATTTCCACCACGCTTTTCTGTGTTATATCTTATGGCGGTTAATATATGTCTATTTATTATACAGCTAGGTTCCCGATAAATTGTATTTGTTTGTTCTTATTTTGGGTTATCAAGTCAATAATTCAAGAGCGATTTTCACTGTAGTTGTGAATTAGCCGACCGAGGCGCTCAGTACATAAATTATTGATTGCAGGTCAAAATAAACGAACAACAAATTATTACAAGATAGCTCACTTCTGATCCTGCATGAGAAAGGCTGCAGGAAAAAGGATAACACGAAGCTCAGAAATACACTTGGGGTGAAGTCATGCAAATTCAGTTTAAACTTTAGCGAGCTACTGATGATAAGCTTAACACCCTGATAAAGGCATCATCACCTCCATTTTCTCATATAGAAGCTTCACAAAATAATCCATCCAAAGTAGCACACACTTTTGGCGGAAACTTTTATATATAAATTTATTGAGGACCCCAGTATATGGCCATGAATAATTTGTGTTCCTTTTTCACGTGTTACAAGCCTCATGCTCAGAATGAAGATTACAAATATAAACACATACATCCAATATAGTTTGTTCATTTGTTTGTATAAGTGCAGTTCCTAGTTTTATACTTCAAATTATAAAATTATTTGTATAATGAGTATTATAATAGCAGGCACAGATCATAGTTTGTAAAATTGTAGCAATTCATGCTCAGCCTTCCAACATCGTATAGCATGGAAAAGAATCAAGAAAGCATTGATAGTATGAAAAAAATGATTGAAGAAGCTAAACTACTACTACATCCGGAAAATATCTACTACAGTCGTCTTCTAACCGCATACTATTATCTGACATCGGGAGAATCTGGAATGGTTGTGGATGAAAACATGCACAAACTAGTCTATGAAAATTATCGCAGGTAAGGTTTCATTTTTGGGTAAATTAATAAGGTCTGCTCATTCGCACTACAAATTACCCATGAATAATCTTGTGATGGCTGGCGGAACACGAACCTGGACACCAACTTGCAAGACTGATCCATTACCTTGTGGACAGTGTGAATAGACTAACAATAGACCGATCATTAAATATCTGCTGTTTGTACAGTCGCTTAGTGAGGCACTACAACCATTATAACAATTCCCAGTAGTGCAGGTTTCACAGAATAATGAGTGCAAAAAGTGGGCAGTTTTGTCTTTAACAGCCATTTGCAAGATACTAAAATCTCTAATGGACGGTTATATGATATTTTAGTTTCTTGCAAACGGCTGCTAGATATTTTTGTCTTTAATGACTGTTTATTTGATATATAAATCTCTAACACATAGCTGTAAGAGACTTTAGTCTTAGAAAGATAGCCAATACATACAGAAATCTCTAACAGCTAGCTGTTAGAGACTAAACTCTCTTGCAGCTAGCCATAACAGATTATTGTCTCTAATGGCTAGCTGCTAGAAACTTTTGTCTCTTACAGTGAGTTATAAAATACAAAAGTCTCTAATAGCTGTTCATTAGAATTTAAAATAATTAACGGTTGGTTGTAAGAGACTTTTGTATGTTATAGCTGGCTGTAAGAGACAAAAGTTCCTAACAGCTAACCATTAGAAACAAAAATCTCTTACAGAAATCTCATTATTGATATTGGTGCCCCCTCCAGTTTAATATTGGTGGCCAATCCTGTTTGATATTGGGGCCCCCTCCAGAATAATATTGATCCCCCTCCAGTTTGATATTAGTGCCCCCCTCCAGTTTAATATTGGTGTCCCTCTCCACTGTGTATTTGGGACCCCCTCCGGTTTGTTATTGGTGCCTCACTCCGGTTTCATATTGTTTCAGCGCTCCAGTAAGAATATTGATGTCCCCTCTGGTTTAATACAGGAGTCTCACTTCGGTTTGATATTGTAGCCCCCTTCAGTTTGATATTGGAGCCCCTCATGTTTGTTGTTGGTGCCCCTCCAGTGTGATAGTGGTGCCCCGCTCCAGTTTGATATGGGTGCCCCCTCCAGTTTAAGATTGGTGGCCCCTCCTGTTTGATATTGGTGTCCCATTCCGGTTTTATAATGTAGCCCCTTCAGTTTGATAATTATGTGACCCTCCAGTTTGATATTAGTGCCCCTCTATTTTGATAGTGGTCCCCTATACAATTTGATATTAGTGTCCAGGTTCGGCTTGATATTGTAGCCACTTCAGTTTGATATTGGTGTCTCCTCCAGTTCTATATTGGTGTCCCATCTAGTTTGATATTGGTGCCTTTTCCAGCTTAATATTGGTGCATCCTCCAATTTGATATTTTTCCCACCTCCAGATTGATATTAGTGTCACCCTCCACTTAGATATTGGTGCCCCTCCAGCTTGATATTGGTCCCCCATCCAATTTGATATTGGTGTCCCGGTCCGGCTTGATATTGTAGCCCCTTCAGTTTGATATTGGTGTCTCCTCCAGTTCTATATTGGTGTCCCCATCTAGTTTGATATTGGTGCCTTTTCCAGCTTAATATTGGTGCCTCCTCCAATTTGATATTTTTCCCACCTCCAGATTGATATTAGTGTCACCCTCCACTTAGATATTGGTGCCCCCCTGCTTGATATTGGTCCCCCATCCAATTTGATATTGGTGTCCCGGTCCGTCTTGATATTGTAGCCCCTTCAGTTTGATGTTGCCCTTTCCAGCTTGATACTGGTGCACTTTCCAGCTTGATATTGCTGCCCCCGCCAGCATTGAAATTGATACCTCCTTCCAGTTTGATATTGGTGCACCGTTCCAGTTTGATATTGGTGCCCCCTCATGTTTGATATTGATGCCCCATACAATTTGATATTGGTGTCCCGGTCCAGCTTGATATTGTAGCCCCTTCAGTTTGATATTGGTGTCTCCTCCAGTTCGATATTGGTGTCCCCATGTAGTTTGATATTGGTGCCTTTTCCAGCTTAATATTGGTGCCTCCTCCAATTTGATATTGGAGCCCCCTCCGGTTGATATTGCTGTCCCCCTCCAGTTTGATATTGGTGCACCCTCATGTTTGATATTAGTGCCCCTCCATTTTGATAGTGATCCCCCTCCTGTTTGACATTGCTGGCCACTCCAATTTGATATTAATACCCCCTCTAGATTGATATTGGTGCCCCTCCACTTTGATATTGGTGCCCCTTCGAGTTTGATATTGATAAACCCCCGGTTTGATATTTTAGCAGACCTAAAGTTTGATAATGGTGTCCCCCTCCAGTTTGATATTGGTGCCCCCTCCAGTTTGATATTGTTGCCCCCTCTAGTATGATATTGATGTCCATATTTTGTTTGATATTAGTGCCCCCTCCAGTTTGATATTGGTCCCCTCCAGTTTGATATTGGGTGTCCCGGTCCGGCTTGATATTGTAGCCCCTTCAGTTTGATATTGGTGTCTCCTCCAGTTCTATATTGGTGTCCCCATCTAGTTTGATATTGGTGCCTTTTCCAGCTTAATATTGGTGCCTCCTCCAATTTGGTATTGGTCCAACCTCTAGATTGATATTAGTGTCACCCTCCACTTAGATATTGGTGCCCCTCCAGCTTGATAGTGGTCCCCCATCCAATTTGATATTGGTGTCCCGGTCCGGCTTGATATTGTAGCCCCTTCAGTTTGATATTGGTATCCCCTTCAGTTCGATATTGATGTCCCCATCTAGTTTGATATTGGTGCCCTTTCCAGCTTGATATTGGTGCCCCCTCCAATTTGATCTTTTCCCACCTCCAGATTGATATTAGTGTCACCCTCCACTTAGATATTGGTGCCCCCCTGCTTGATATTGAGTCCCCCATCCAATTTGATATTGGTGTACAGTCCGTCTTGATATTGTGGCCCCTTTCAGTTTGATATTGCCCTTTCCAGCTTGATACTAGTGCACTTTCCAGCTTGATATTGCTGCCCGCCAGCATTGAAATTGATACCTCCTTCCAGTTTGATATTGGTGTGCCGTTCCAGTTTGATCTTGGTGCCCCCTCATGTTTGATATTGATGCCCATACAATTTGATATTGGTGTACCGGTCCAGCTTGATATTGTAGCCCCTTCAGTTTGATATTGGTGTCTCCTCCAGTTTAATATTGGTGTCCCCATGTAGTTTGATATTGGTGCCTTTTCCAGCTTAATATTGGTGCCTCCTCCAATTTGATATTGGAGCCCTCCAGTTGATATTGCTGCCCTCCAGTTTGATATTGGTGCACCCTCATGTTTGATATTAGTGCCCTCCATTTTGATAGTGATCCCCTCCTGTTTGACATTGCTGGCCACTCCAATTTGATATTAATACCCCCTCTAGATTGATATTGGTGCCCCTCCACTTTGATATTGGTGCCCCTTCGAGTTTGATATTGATAAACCCCCGGTTTGATATTTTAGCAGACCTAAAGTTTGATAATGGTGTCCCCCTCCAGTTTGATATTGGTGCCCCCTCCAGTTTGATATTGTTGTCCCCTCTAGTATGATATTGATGTCCATATTTTGTTTGATATTAGTGCCCCCTCCAGTTTGATATTGCTCCCCTCCAGTTTGATATTGGTACCTCCTCCAGTTTGATAATGGTGCCCCCTCCAGTTTGATATTGGTGCCACCATCCAGCATTGAAATTGATGCCTCCTTCCAGTTTGATATTGGTGCACCGTTCCAGTTTGATATTGGTGCCCCCTCATGTTGGATATTGATGCCCCCTCTAATTTGATCTTGGTGCCCCCTCCAGATTGATATTGGTTCCCCCTTCAGTTTGATAATAGTGCCCTCTCCAGTTTGATATTGGTGTCCCCTGCGGCTTGATATTGTAGCCCTCCTCCAGTTTGACAATGGTGTTTCTCTCCAGTTTGATAATGGTGCTCCCTCCGGTTTGATATTGGTGCCCCCTCCAGCTTGATATTGGTCCCCACAGTTTAGTAGTGGTGCGCCTTCCTTCAGTTTATTATTGTTGCCCCACCAGCTTGATATTGTTATGTCTCTCGAGTTTGATATTGGTGCACCTCTCCAGTTTGATAATGGTCCCCACAGTTTAGTAGTGGTGACTTGCTTCAGTTTATTATTGGTGCCCCTTCAGCTTGATATTGTTGTGTCTCTCGAGTTTGATATTGGTGCACCTCTCCAGTTTGATAATGGTGCCATAGAGATGTGTGTATGCGGAAGCTATTGTATGGACCATGTCGTAAGAAATAACTATTCTCGTGGCATTAGGTTACTACATACACCCTGTAATCAATAAGGCCAGATAAAAATAGTGTTGCTGCGATAATATTGGGTTTTACTGTATAACAGCAAAGCTGTTGAATTATTTTGTAAAAGGCTGCTAGTTGGTATTGTGACAACAATAAAATGATCGCAGACATTGTTGTAACATTAGATATTCTGCAACATAAAAAATCTTGCTAATTTTCGCGAAATTCTAGCCGCCAGAGCGGGTAATTCCCCAACCAACACTATGATTGTGTATAAATTAAGCCGATTGGCTAAAGCAGCACCATTGGCTATCCGACCCGTGATTTAGCATGGCAAATTGACACATTTCAGTAGGCTATGAGAATATTTACCGCCGAAAGTCACATATTTTTTGTAAAAGATTTGGTGGCCAGTTACATCCATGAGAGTTTGCGCTGTTTGAACCATACAAATTGAATATTTGCCTTGTTAAAGCCAATAAACTATCTGAGCTAATAAACCTGGTAGGCAATGTTATGATGATATCGGCATATATAGACAGCTCATCCTCAAAGATAACTAAATAATCGTTATATAGCGATATGCCGACACCGATAGTGCTACATATATAATACCAATATCGGAATAATTTGATAATATGCATGTTGTTTACGATGGAAATATGACAGAGTCAAGTAGGTACACGTTGAAGCCAATAGTACAGCGTAACATCGACAAAAATTTTAAATCGCAGCAGTAATTGCTTGCTCTTAAAAATGAACTGAGTATATAATAAAACTTACGCACACACGAATTTCATTAAAATTCGTTATCCCCAACAGATTTTAGTCCATTTTTACAAAGTTATTATCTAAAAGTAGGTATTTTTACAAAAGTATACCACGTTATTCTTCGGTAAAGGTAATCTGCTCAGTTAAAAGTCTTGCCGCACGACTGACGCAATCGCACCAACACATTTATCTCAGTACATAGCAACCACACTAACAGTCTCTAATCCATGTCCAACGACCGCATTCCAATCATTGCGATAAATATTTTATATAATTTCTGATATTGCAGATATCACATATTCAACTTCATTTGACTTGTGGGATAAATTTCATATAGCGGCTATAATTTCACTGTATTTGTATACCATCATTTTGATTTTTTATATACGATATATAAGCAGTTATATGTATTGTGAAAGTGTATTTATAAACTGTATTTTGTGAACGTGTAAATGTATTTATTATAAATTTACGACCTTCGAACTAATTATATGTTTGTATATGTGATTAAGGAAGACCAGTTGTGTGCGTTATAGCAAATAACAAATTAGTAGTATCAGATAAATTTTAGAAAGCTTATAATAGCTTTCTTCTAGCATAACTCAATTTTGGATAAAAAGATTTTAGTGACAACGTAGTGAAACGTAGTGGAGATTGTGTGTTGCAGGGGTGAAATTTTTTGGATTCAGTCTGTGTGTATGTGATCGGCCATAACTTGGGAACGACTTAACCGATTTTCATTATCTTGGACTCATTCGAACCGTCATGGTCGATTAACCGTGTTTTTTTGATTTGGTGTCTGGTTCCGGGGTTAGGGGTCAAATTGTGGGTTTTTTGTCCCATTTTACCTCATTTTAGTACCGTTCACGGAAGCAAGGTTATTTTTATCTTAACTTTCGAATTTTTTTCTCTGAATGGTTTTATATCATAGTAAAATGATAAATGCCGATGTCTCTTTTTGTTTTTCGATTCAAGCTCCGGTTCTAGATTTATGGGGTTTCAAGTACAGGGGCATGGCGCCCCAATTGTTCCTTGACCCAAAATTTGAAAATTCGGCGGCTTATATGTTATACCTGGGGTTTTTCGGGCATGGCCAACTCATTGCCGGTACTGGTTTGCTCTGTGAATACGCTTCCATGGGTACGAGGGTATAACACCCCGTGGTTCGGGCTCAGAAGTCAAAATGAGGATTTTTCATCCAATTTAAGTACCCTTCGTTGAGGTATAGCACCCGCATGGCTCCTCGACCCAAAATTTGAAAATTTGTTCTGACGTTCTGGCTTGCTAAAAAGTTTCACTAGGGAGTTTTCGGGCATGGTAAATTCATTGCAGGTTTTGGTTTAACTCTGCGACCCATGGTTCCATGGGTACGAGGGCATGGTGCCGACTTGGTTCGGGGTCAGAGATCAAAATGAGATTTATTTACCCCATTTTAGTACCCTTCACGGAAGCAAATGTTATTTATATCTTAACATTCGATTTTTTTCTCTGGTTGGTTTTATTTCATAGTAAAATAATAAATGCCGATGCCTCTTTTTTGTTTTTCGATTAAGGCTCCGGCTTTGGAGTTATGGGGTTTGAGGTATGCTACTCGAGGTTCATCGACCCAAAATTCGAAATTTTTTTCTGACGTCCTAGGCGGCTTAAAAGTTTCACCTGGGTGTTTTAGGAATTGGTAAGCTCATTGCAGGTGTTGGTTCTACTCTGCGACGTGTGGTTGCATGGGTACGAGGGTATGGCGCCCTCTTTGGTCCGGGGTCAAAGGTCAAAATGATGGTTTTTACCCATTTTACAACCGTTCACCGGAGCAAGGTTATTTTAATCTTAACTTTCCAATTTTTTTCTGATCGGTTTTATTTTTCATTACCGATGTTGATTTTGTTCTGCGACCATTGGGTATGGGGGTATGGCGCCCCCATGGTTCATCGACCCAAAACTCCTAATTTTATGTGACGTCCTGGTAGGCTGATAGCTTGGACTTGGGGGGTTTTCGGGCTTGCGAAACTTATTGCCGGTGTTAGTTTTGTTCTAAATTATTCGGTATTGTGTGATATCCAGATATAGCATATCGACGTGTGCTATCGAGAACTGATTGCTGTGCATGCAAAAGGTGTAGGCGTACCTATGCTTCACTACGTTCTGCAATCTCAATAGAGTTACTAGTAATATTTTCTTTGGTGGATATCTTATAAGTTTGTATCACCAGACGTAAAATTGTAAAAAAACACAATGAATTGCTAACGCCAGCCTTCAACAATTTGAGTTTACGTCACATATATGGCGTGAGTAATTCTCAATTGTTGATACAACAGCGTGCAGCTACTACGGTTTCTGTTACAGCTCCAGTGCAAATATTAAATTCTTCGTTACACCACCGTGCGGGACTATATGATTTTACTACAGTGCGCGTGCAACTTTAAACAGTGTTGTTACAAGCAGTATAAACACCAACTGATATAGTCGCTACAAGGATCGTTCAGAAATGTCAGCTGCTGCACGAAGCTTGTAACGACTGTCAACATTGTCATTACAATGCAACGACAACTGTACTGTAACGAACACTGCGGTACTTGCGTAACCGTGTGCAGTGAGAGCAGGCATCTTAATGTGAACAACGCATTAGTGATGAAACTTTCTTTCACAGAGCCCAGTCGGGATATGTCCGGTATAGTGTTATCGGGATTCCAGAATATCTGGTTAAAAACCCATTTACTAAAATTTGCAACTCGCCTTCGGCGCGTGCGGAGAGTGGGGGCAGATGCCGAGTCTTCGGAGGGGTAGGGTGCTAGGGTGCGTAAGGGGGTTAGACTAAGACCTGTGGGAGTGGGGGTGAATCCGAGGCCTCAGCGTTAGCCCTTCCCTGAACCACTGCTTCGGCATGTATGCCTTGAGCCCTTGTTTTTGAGTGTCTTCATTCCTACCAATAAATTTTTGAGGGTTCGTTACACACCGAAAAATGTTGATGAACGCAATGCAGATTCTATAAAATTCCGGGAATAGATAGAGCCTAAACGCGTGGGGCCATTTATATGTCCATTTATTTTGTTGTATATTTATTTCTATTTATATTTTAATTCAAGATGTTTTCCTCAAGCAGACAGGCATGTCGGATTTCAGCTGTCCAATTTGATTCGTTCATTGATATTGAGCAACAAACGAGACGAAGCTGTGCAATACGCGTATGAGGCGATGGTCATCTTTGAGGTAAACATCATTTTGCATTTGATTTTACAATTGCAACGAGGCAAGAGTATAAGCCAGTCAAAGCTACATCAGTTTTGAGGGTAAGTCGTGCGCCCCACAAATGATATCGATTTAGTTATTACATAAGTTGGTATAAATTCACGCATATTAGCTTAAGTTTAGCAAACGTTGTCATTTATTTGCAATTGTTGGCATATAAATTCGCATAAATTGGTATCATTTGCCTAAATTCTTCGAAAATTGGTTGAACTTTGTATTAGTTGGCATAATTTCATGGATAAAGCCTAAATTTGCATAAATTGACAGCAGTTCTCATAAGTTGACATAGGTTCGCGAAGGTTTGAGCACGTTGGCATATTTGGGTTCAGTTCCCATAAGTTGGTTACAGCATAATACGATAACCTTGACAAAACAACGATACTTGGAACAGGATGCCGGACATATATATTTAGGGTTGGCGCAGAGGCGCCGAAAAACATTTCGGTGCGAAATTTTGTGTATCGTACGATGGACTTTGGCATTTCAACTAGAGACCGAATTGAGGCCGAGTCACGATAGGGTAAGTTTTCGGGTCGGGTCGGGTCCGGTCCTGTAAGGATCTCTAATATTTAGTTTAGCTTAACCGCCCTTATTAATAAACTGAGCCAAATGTGCTGAACTTTTTCCAGCGCGATGCGGTCATTAATATAAACATTAAGAATCCAGATTTTTCGTAAAATGTTAGGGATATTTCACTAAAACGCAGTGTAACATTAAGTCAATATAACTTTATTCTAAAGAGCCGAACTTCATTAATTGATTATATTTAATGAAAGAAACTTGTGTTAAAAAGTTTTCTTCACGATATTCTTGTCAATATAATAAATTCTTCCCTGATTCATTAGTATTTTCAACTATTCACTAGCTGAAGGGATTTTCTCAACACTTTATTGTTGGGCACCAGGAAAGACTGGATTTGACGTTTACCCCAGTTTGGCCTATATCCCATTTACGGGTCGCACGGTATACACTTAAAATGAACAGGTTAATTCGAAGCTTCCACGCAGCAGGCACATACTTAAGGCGTGGTCACACGCTCAAACTTTTTGCTCAAAAGTTCAGATAAAGTTTTTATCTGACTCTGATCAAAATTTCGAAGCATGCTCTTGTGTGTAAGTATGTTTGAACGTGGGAACATCGTTCAACTTTCCAAAAATACTCCTTTAGCCATTCAACGATGAGGTATTTTACCGGAAAATTTAAGAGTTAAAATTTAGATCCCTTTTTGACCCATCGTAAATCACTGTATTTTTTCTTTACAAATCAGATTCAAACTTTGATCATATTTTGATCTCAAATTTTATACAAAAACTTTGAGCGTATGAACACACTTTAAGTTCAGGCTTAGTATATGACTTATGTAAAGACTTGAGCTTAGAGTAAGACTCAGGCTTATACTTAGTACAAATATAGAAAACGGTATTACGTGCACTTCAATTACGTCCCTAAAAGTTATAGGGTACATTGGCCCCACCGACTCATCATGACGCTTTGTTTATCAAATAACCTGATTTCTAGATTTTAGACTTGTCAGCTATTTAGAACTAATTAATATACCGGTTTGTTCAGATTTACGCAGCATATGACAACATATAATACCAAACTATTCTCTTGCAAGACATGGCAGCACACCAAAGCTATAGCAATTGTAGCAGTCATATTCTTTGTAAAACAAGTATGACGACGTTTAAAATTCAGCTGCAAGTAAATGCCATGTCATTAATTTCGAAAGTAGCATATAGTCCAGGAGGATATCAAAAAATATTTACAGAGTCAGAATCCAAGCCCATGATTACAGGATTTACGTATCTTAATATCAAGGAATACTAGCCCGTGATCTATTCAGCCGTCATTTTCTACAATCACACAGTATGACATATCATTGCGCTCGTGATTTCTCTCGCAACGCGGTAGTAACGTGATATCGCAGAATATCAGAAAATGTTGATAGATATGAGGACCGATCTCACGACATTACACTTTTCTGGTTTAGCTAATTAGCTACTAAGCCGACATTTTCAGCAATCGCAAGCTGAGACATAAAGCGTATTCCTTGTGGTGTGTTATATCACTGCATTTCAGGTATATTTCGCAACAGGTATGTTACAATACTTGACAAATTTTTGACAATTTATTAAATCATGTTTCTTTTAAGGCCAAAATGAGCACCAATCCCAATTTTGTGAAAATTTTGGGAATAGCCAATTGTGTGCGACGACAGATGTGTATTCACACATAATTGTCCATTTAATGCACAATAACGATTGTGCATAAAATTGTGGATGTGTTGCCCTACAGTATTCCTTTCAGTAAAATATAAAAAGGGTTATAAATCATCTTTTTCTATCAGCATAATTTTCTACCAGCATGACATATAAAATATAAATAAACGGAGTTATAGCCAGGCCTACAGTATTCCTTTCAGTAAAATATAAAAAGGGTTATAAATCATCTATTTCCATTAGCCTAATTTTCTACGGGCATGACATATGAAATATAAATAAACGGAGTTATAACCAGGCTTACTAGAAGTGGAAAGCAAAACGTCTACTAGGGATACGTCCTCCTCCATCTTATTTGGCTCCGTCCTTGGTCTCAGTTCACCAATTGTAGTTATTGTCGCTATTATACCTGTTTCCAAATTGCCGCAGCTGTATTTCTGCACGGCAGTCACCATTCTCTCGCTTTCCCATTTATCGCACATATCTCGTCTTCTCCATTTTTGCAATGTTCTTGGTCACCAACGTAGCGGAAATTTTACGCTGGGGTAGTAATTAATGATTAGAATAAGCTCAGAAGAAACACCTGCTGTAGGACGAGCGAAATGTTTCACGTCCTTTATGTTTCAAGTTCACAAAATCTTCTGCCACAAAAAATCTAGAGGACGACACATCCCCCACCGCTCCCTGGATACTTAGTTACAGTAACCTTTCCATGCGGAAGATATTTCCTGTATGTGCATGCAGTGCATTATCCAAAATGCCAAAACTTCGCCTGTTCTGTTTAAAGATTTGCCGAATTTTCTGCAGGTCCGCACAGTATGTATACCCAAATTCCTGTAGCCATTTTATGCAGATTTTGAGTTTAATCTATTCTGCTATTATTCATTCCTTTGGCTCTGTATTGCATACTGATCCAAGGTTTAGTGAGTTATGCGGATCTACCTTAGATGTCTATGTTTAATAATATATACACAGAGAGTATATATTCTCAAATTCTTTTAACCGTTTTATGCAGATTTTCAAATTTAATCTACTCCAATGTACCTCATTCCTTTGGCTCTATATTGCATGCTGATCCAAGCTTTAGCGAGTGCTGCGGATGTATCATGTATGATCATGATCAATAATATATACATATATATATATATATATATATTAAGCTTATAAATATAAAATTGAATGTTTTTAAATACATACTTTCAGGTTTGTTTTGGCCTCAGCCACCCATACTATTTACAAATGCTCGCCATATGGACTTTTTTGGATCAGAAAATTGAAAAAACTGACGATCAGCTGTTGTCATTGCTTAATTTTGAAGACAATCGTCCGCTTAATATTAAACCAATGTTAGAGAAAGCTGAAGAACTGGCTAAACAAGATGAACGTAGGAAGCAAGATTCGGAAGCACGCTCATCAACCGAAGTCACTATAGAACAGCCTGGAACCGAGACGGCACCTTTGCCATCAAATAAATCATCTCTAACTGATCAATGCACGGTTACGAAGAACGATAAAGTTAATGAATCACAAAGCGCTAGTTCCGGACATCAATTTACAGATGAAAAACAGAAATCAACTCAAATCCACGAAACATCAAATTCAAAACATGAAAACAACGTTGACAACGCTCTATCAACCACCACAAACCCTGCCAATTCATCAGCGAAGATACCAGATAGTAAAATGGTTGAACAAGCAAAATCAATCAGCACTGAAAAATTTAAGCAACAAACTTCAAAAGAAAAAAGTAGTGATGTGGTCCCCGGAAACGAAAAATCGACTGCAGCCAGTAATGGCGATGTCATTAAATCGAAAGACAGTTCAGGATATAGTAAGAAAAACTCGAGAAAGAATCGAAAAAGCAATGCAAGCAATAGTGATAAGATGAAATCATAGACATGCTTATATCTAATGACTAAATGCTTGAAAACTGTACTTATTAATGCCAAGAACCTAAGAACAGTGCCAGATTTCAAGATCCAGAGAAGAAAACTTTGTTGTATTCAGCTCGATTCAGTGTGGTCTACAAGCACCAACTTTGCGATTTTTGGGATGTAGGGTGCCCAAATAACCCGAATGATATTATGCAATATATAAGTTAAATTTCTACAAACTATGGAGGGATCGGGGACTGTAGTTTTACCAATGACGCTTTGAGATAATCTAAGCCTTATGTGACAAACAAGGTTAGAAAAAGATTTTGGGTTCAGTATACTGAACACGATATAGTCTGACTTCACAGAACTAGAGGCGAATAAACCATGATTGTTTTGGCGACTTGGCTCTTCTAAGCCATGACTACAAGATTTTTTGAACGGAATTTGCTTGTAAAAAATGTCGTTCGCCCGTTCATGGTCTAAACCTCTAGCCGTTACGATTTTCATACTAGTTTGTGTGTTCATGATGCGAATTTGACGAGGGCATCAACTGTGGTTTATTATCTTGGCAAAGACAATGTATCCACGTTAAAACAAAAGAAAATGGGTGAAACTGTAATACACATATTTTTATGTTTTATTGTTAGTCTCCCACTACTACAAAGAACAAAAAATTATTGCGCAGCATTCAAAGGTAAATGTATATTGTAACACAGCATATTGTAACACGAATTGTCATGAAATGCTAGATTTGCATTAATTAGAGCGCTCACTACTACAAAATTTAAAGCACAATACTTCTTGCATCACACTATAGTTGACAAACAATATTAATTTGAAAATAATGGCGCACCTGCTGCTAAGAGGGCATTGAATGCCACTCACCTGACTATCTATTATCAACCATCGATAAATGTTACGCTTGTTTTGTCGTTAATAAGAAAGGTATTCAGTAGCAAGTGCATCAAGATTAAAACACCTGCACGTGTAGAAAGTGTGCTCTTTATCTCTTTGCCTACACTCCATTATGAATCATTAAATCATAGGTATTTACAGGGGGCTATGCCTTAAGGATCAGGCTCCGAATCCATATTCATTCCCTGGATAACCGCACTTCGCCTCACTCGCTGCCTCCGGAAGCGCGCAAAAAAATTTCGCGGACTAAAACGCACATAGACGGACTAAAAAATTTTTCTGTTGCTCAGTCGAGCGCTATTTAAGGAAACTTCGCTCGCTATGCACACTCTATTTTAATAAATTTAAAATACTGAATAATACATTTATTGCCAAAGCGGAATTGTCGGTGATGATAATCATTACAATATTGATAAATGGTTAGAACTGCACAAATTTAATCACGTTATGTGAAGTCTGCTGTTATATAATACCGTTTAGTTCCGGATGTATTCTATGGCCCAAGCGCTCTGACGAATCGCGGCATTAAACAACGACGCTTAAAAATGCAGTAGGAACTATATGTTAAGAACTGCACTATGGTAACTTTTTGCTATAGTTCACTGTTCGTCTACACTTAATATGGTTACTAGTCTGCTTGTACTACTAAAACTACTAAACTTATTCATCACTGAAAACAGGCGGTCTAACCAAACGCCAGTTAGAAGTAGTGAATGCAACATTAACATGATGTTAATCAAAATATGCGTTTTCCATGATTAATTTGCGGGCCGAAGGTTAGTGTTGTTTAGGTTATAACAGGTTTGGGCGCGAGACAAAAGATCATTTTCTCTATTGTAAAAAAAAAATATAAAAACACAAGTTACGATATTGTAACAGCCCAAGCTTATGAAAACAGGGAAACGCTCTAAACGTAGCAAGTTTCATAGGAAAACGGGAATGGACGACCGGACACCGGTGGAGTGTGACCTCTGTATGAATTTATTGCGTAACTGTGTAGTATCATGTTAATTTTGAAATAAACAATCGTACGTCATTTATGTTGTGCTTATAAGGTCACACTCCACCGCCCGAAGGTGCCCGGGGTGACTTTGGCACCGAAATTGGAGGACAGATATCATAAGTAGGGGTGTCCGGTCGATCCTTGCGAATGATAATGTTGGGATAGTGTGTGCATAAAATGTTTTGCATATTATATTATAATTACTGTGCGGTGTTTTTAGTACTTATTATGTATGATAAATGTACGGGAAGGGGCATAAAATTATGGCGACAAGTTTAATTTACCCATACTCAGGCCGATCATGCTCAAATGGATCAAAATTTCGGTCAAAGGCGACTGAGAATACTAGATACAAATTTTAAGACACTATTTTAGGGTGCGACACAAAGAACTTAATTTTGGGTTTACTATAAAACTTATGGGAACGAGGGTGACTGAGCCCTCTTAAGGACACTGCTGGGGTGTCAAATTGCCCCGGCGGGTCTAAAAATTCGGATTCCATAAATACTTACGGATTCCCGAACAGGCGCTTAAGCCTCCCATTTTCTAAGCCCAAAAGGGTACCTAGAATAATCCAAACTCCCAGATTTTTGGAGCCCAGGACACTTATCGGGTTCTCCCCTAACTGTTTAGTCCGAAACCGGGGCCGCCCACCCCCGCGGGTCCGCTCAGGATCCCCTAAACTTAAACGGGACCCTAAAATTCCCAACTTTGGGCGTGCTAACTGGCCTCTAGCGGGCCTCTCGTGGGAGTTACATCAAATATTAAATTTCTATCAGTAGCCGGCCTGCCAGGGCATGATTCCGGTCCTGCCCCCGGCCGCCTACTGTTCCTAGGTCTTGAGATATCGGCAAAAATGTGCCGATATCCCTATGAGCAAACGGCACCCTGAGCGCCGTTATATTTATCGCCTAAAATTTTGCCGCACCGACCAGCGGGCGGTTTTGTTTTCTTGGCGAGCCTCGGCCACGTATGTTGTTGGCCATTCTGTTGTTGTTGTCGCGCGCCCACTAAGGGCTGGTTTAATATATATATAGCAGCAGTCAGGGCAACGTTGTTGTTTCCTTTGTCGCTACACTTTTTGTAACACATACGTCGGTGTATTTTCCAAGTTTGATGTATTTCAAAGTAGGGTCTATATTGTTGGTATGTCATATTGGTATATTTTCAAAGTTTTAAAATTTGCGTATCTAGAGTATGTGGCGGCAGCGAAAGGGGGGCAGCAGTCGATATAAAAGGAATTGACGCAGCTAGAAAAATGGGACCAGTCGAGCCCTGCTTTCGTAGCATTCGCTTGTTTGGCGGTTGTCGCCACTGTTTTTCCTTTTGAATTTCCCGTCACCGTTTTCTTTGGTTTCTCGTTTGACTCGGGTGGGCTCTTCGGCATGCCGACGTGTGGAAGAGACCCGCCCGGGGTTTTTTCGATACTTTTTAAAACTTTCGCTGAGTTTAGGAGTAGGGGCAGCCCTTGCGGGTGCTGGGGCGTCTATTGGACGCCTCGCGCTCCTGTAAGTGCTGCGCCCGCGCATCAGGAATTTAGTGGAGGGGAAGCTCTTGGTGAAATTGCGGTTAAATTGTATAAATTAAGCCGACGGGAAGGGGACGTTTCTCGCTCGACTGGTTCCCCGTCCGCCGGGTGATGTTTCGTGACGCTCGGTGGACGTACTTAGGATTGTTCTTAATTGATTGTTTCGTAGACTTTCTTAGGATATCGGCTTTCTGCAAGTACCCGTTTAGCCGGCGGGAGAGTTGTCGTTTTTCAAAATTCGTAGGACCAACGAGCGCACTCCATTCGGAACTAACCTGGGTGGACTCTTCTCACAGCGGACGCGTGGAAGAGGCCCGCCCAGAGAGTACACATCAAAAGGGTTCCCGAAAGTTTTCTAGCGTAGGCCTAAGCACTAAAGGGCAGCCCTTGTGGGTGCCGGGGCGTCTAACGGATGCCCCACGCTCCCACAAGTGCTGGGCCCTCGCCTTACTAGTTAAGCTGAGCAGAGTCGAGCAAAAGAAAATTTCTTAGGAGAATTTCAGGGAGGCGTCAGAAGGAAGAGGTTTTGCAAGGGCAGTTAGAAATACAGCTACGCGTGTGTTTTCGCCGGGATCACAATAAACTCTAAGGATCAGATAGCAAAATTTTGGGTGGAGGGTTCCGCGTTTCTAAAAGAGCCCATAGGGAGCTCATCGGACATCCTTTCGTCATCCAAATTCGGGCTTAGGCTCAATAAGTGTCGCCAGGTTCCAAATCAGATTGCGGTATAGGAGATGCCACGGCAAGCACAGAATTTCCTAAATGTACCTAGGCGGTGTTGTGGAGTACATTGTAATAAATGTTACAAAAATTTTTGCTTCCAATTATTAATTTATGTTGGCGTGTCATATTGTCAAAAGAGGGAGCGCCCCAAAATAAAGATTTAACGTGTGCATTTTATAGGCGAAATAGTTTGATCCCGGCCAAGTACGCGGGAACGTAGGTCCCTCTAAGGCATGTCGAACACTATCTGACTCAGCGTTTCCTCTGGTGACTTCATGCCCCTTTCCCAAACATACGTAATTTCACCTCACCCCACTGACCGTCTAAGTTTTAATGCTCCAGTTAACCTCGCTCGCGCCCGCAACCCAGCCCGCTCTGCAAATGGTTTGTTTCGGCGCACAGGTTTCTCAGTGTACCAAAGCCACTAGTTTCCTCACCTTCTATACCCTCCTCCAAATCAGTAGGCTGATAAGGTCCAGTCAGTTGGGACTTGCATCAAACTAGGGTCAAACAAAATCTTGACAAAATGGGCCCTGCCGTTAGGAAATCTCGGCCCTGGCATAAAGTGTAGGATTCGATACCCGAAAACGAGGGAAAGACGGGTCCGCCCTATTACCTGTGAGCAGGCTTAAGGGATGACCCTCCCTCAGGGGGACCTCCGTACCATTAGACACGTGGGCCACTATAGGGGCCAGGCCGAACACCCTGGTAAACCCGCCGAGCAGCCCGCTAAGCTAAGCGGTTCCCATCGGTTAGACTAGGATCCACCGGGGAATCGTTCAAGCCGGGGTTGTCCGGGCACCACCGTGAATATCGAGAGTGGTGCAGCTGGGATCCTTAGGGCCAGAACTGGTCCTAGTACATATAACCTAAATATAGAATGGTCTAATAAAATTTGAGCAACCTTAGTAAACAACTGTCTTTGTACACATGACGCTATCAGCACTTCTTTATATCGTGGTCTAAAATTTGGACTTTTTCGTTTGTTAATTTGTTGTGCTGGTTGAATATAAACTGGCAGATATGTGAGGTCTTAAATGCTTCGAAACTAGGTTTATAACGATTCAAATTCAAACTAATTATTTAAATTTGTCTTTTGTGTGGAAAGTGCAGAAGGCAGCATTATTTCGGCTTTCTCGAATTGCTTATTTTATTTATACTTTTATTTGCTTCCAAATACTGTTCTTATTTTGCAAAAATGTTAAAAGTTACTTAAGACTTACGAGCCAATATAGCTGGCTACCCAATATCTCAAAGGAGCTAAAAATTATTCGAAAGTAGGCGTGTAATATAATAAAATTGCGCAAACTTAAGTAATTGTGCGGCGCATTGGTGTCTCAGCTCCTGGTGTATATCTGATTTCAGGTAACAAAATAGCAGGAGCACTTTTTAATTTAGTATTATTCCAGAAAATTGTGGATATAAACAAGCGGAAAAGTTTCCAAGAAGTGCATTTTGCGCAACTGGACATTAAATGGCGCTGACTCAGCGATTTTCAAATAACCTGTAGGAGTAAGAAGGTGTCGAAATCTTGAAAAGCATTGTGCTGATGCAAAAGTAAGAAATTTAGAAAAAGAGATAAAACGAAACCTGCTGGTGCAACCTGATACTAATCGGTCTGCTTCCGGGCAGGCATGACATCAAGGCCTTGTCAAAATTCATACGTGGGCCATGCCAGGCCAAAGCCACGTCAAGCTCCATACTATCTCCATGTCAGACCCAGGTATCTCTCTGTCAGGGTATTCTTTTTCCCAGTGATATATAACTGTGATACCTACACATGTTATATATCACTGGGAAAAAGAATACGAAATAAGTATCGTTTATGTGCAGCTTTACTGCGTTATAGAAAATAAATATATCACAACTCTAACGCATCAAAGCATATTACAGATGAACAGAATTATTACGTTTGGCGAATATCACAGTTTGGTTTGTATCACAGCAGGCTATCACATTGTCGTTTGTATGTCTCAGAGTGCACAAATAAAAATACATTGAAAATATTACAAGGGTCAAGGGAAACACCGGGCAAATATATACAAAAATATAAATACTGTTATATATAACTGCCTGGCCAGCGAAGCTGCTGGCAAAATAGTAAACATAACAACCAATCGAAGAACTGGGGGACAGAACACCACACATCTGCGAGAGAGCAAGCAATGCAGCAGTGAAAGAGACACCGAGCAGAGATCAAGAGACAGCGCAGACGCGCTGTAAAAAACAACGCAGCAGCTAGAATGCACAGCGCCGCAACAGCAGGAAAATGCAAGAACCAACACCGCAGAAGGGGCAGAGGTCTTGGAAACAGACACAGGAAACGACCAAGAAAGCCAGCCCAGAAACAGGAAAGAAAGGAGGCAGCCAAGAACACACATCAGACACTGGGACGCCTGGGCAGTCCCGATGCCTATGTGACAGAGAACTCAGTTGGTATGTACTGCAGGAGACAGAAATATGCTAGACTTGTACTACCAAAAAATAAAAATTCGATAAAAAATTATACTAGGCAGAAGAAATGGTCGGTCCGCAGTTGGAGCTTCGGTACGACAGATTATAAAAGTGTCCTGTGCTTCGGCAGTACGAAGTCGAGCTTTGCAGCTTTCGGGTCGGATTGGCCCACAATAAAACCTTCGGTCTTAATTTTTTCCTATCTCTTCTGGTTTTTGCTCGAGTACAGCATGCTGGTACTCGAGCAGATTTCCATAGATGGTATCGTTTAGACAGTATCAGGAGGGAAACCAGGGAGATCGGCTGGCATACTCTCGAACCTTGGTCCTTCTGTGTCCTCAAAAATGCATATCCGATTATTCTGCGAGCCGGTGCGAGTACTCCAAAAACATTATCAACATAGACCCGGCCATTATAGATAGACTAGATTTCTATGCCATTCCATCAAAATCTTTGGAATGTAGTGTTTTTCAGTTGCACTGCTTGATAAGAAGCTTCCTCCGTGGTTGCACACTTCTATATATGACTTTGGAAATGCCAACATCACGTAGCGTCGGGATTATTGACAAGCGCAAAATAGTACGGGTGCCAAACGGGATCGTTAATCGCGGGGGGGGGGCGAAGCAAGCAAGTACGCGCGCCTAGGAAGAACTGTCACCAAATTTAATGTACTAGATTCCTCTGCCTGGATTAGGGGCTTCTGTTCGGCCATAGGAGGGCTCTCATCCAGCTACATTAAATTTGTATGTTGATGCCTGATGTTTGTTTTATGCCAACGTTGTCACGTCTAGTCCGGTTTTGCAGTTTACATTGCGTGCTGGTATGATCAGAGGGTTGTCATTACACAAACAATTTTGAATTCATACATTGGCCTTTGCAAGCCATGTTAATTACGAACTGAAGTTCGGATCAAAGCAATACATATAAGATATGTAATTACGGAGCTCCTTCGTAACTTCGCCTGATAGGACATCTACAGATTCCAAATAAAATCATTGTAACGTATATAACTGGGCCACTCCAGGAATGACATCACGATCTGTTACACCTCCATTAATAGACTAATGATCTCTGAACTCATAATAGTAAAATAATTAAAATTTAAAATAAATATTTGATGAGTTTTTCCTAAGTGAACAATTTGTTTTACGCTTATATATATATTAAATCCAAACTGTCAAAACCTACTTATCTTCCAGCCGTTAAACCCAACGCCTAAAGTGGTATTTATTGAATTCGAGTGCAATGAGAGAGCGAAGCGAGCGAGTGGAACGAGAATTTTGAATTTTGGCTCTGAAGGGGGGTGTTGAGGAGGTCCTGTCTGTGTGTCTGTGTGTCGCACCTGGATCTCGATAACAGTTGGGCGCATTTTGATGCACCATAACTCATTCGAACCGCAATGGTCGATTTGTGTGTAGTGTCGGAGCCCGATTTTTGAATTTTTTCCCGTGGGAAAGTTATGGGGCAAAATGACGTCATTTTGGCACATTTTTCGGGCACACCCTCCAGTTTTTGCGACTTTTCTCAATAAGTAAACGAGGTATCCGCAAACTAATGGGCCTATTCCATATAGCTTTACCAGGGCTTTCAAATGATATATAACAAGTTTTTCAACTACTTCCTAATCTGGAGTCTATAAGCTTACAGTTGGCGCCAAATTTCATATTTGGTGAAAAGTCGTGGCAAATGCACATAAATGTGTTTTTTTGTTGCTTTCAGTGTCTTATGTGGGGTTTTCTGGGTCAACAAGCTCATTGCGAGTGTCAAAAATATTGTATGGCAAATATTTTTTACACATCTGGTTCATACTGGCATAAAAAATGACGTTTTCGAAATTTTTGGTGAGAAGTCGTGGGAAAAGCACCTGAATCTGTGTTTATTGTTGCTTTTAGTGTCTTATGTGGGGTTTTCTGCGCCGACAAGCTCATTGCGAGCGTCAAACTTATTGTGTGGCAAATATTTTTCACATTTCTGCTTCAGACTTGGCATAAAAAATGACGTTTTCGAAATTTTTGGTGAAAAGTCATGGGAAAAGCACCTGAATGTGTGTTTATTGTTGGTTTTAGTGTCGGATATGGAATTTTCTGGGCCGACAAGCTCATTGGAGCGTCAAAAATATTGTGTGGCAAATATTTTTCACACTTCTGCTTCATACTTATATGAAAAATGAGATTTTTCTCAAGTGTCGGTTTGGATTCTTTAACGTTCTTTTCACGGTCAATTTAGGGTTTTATTGAATTATTAAATTGTTAGTTCATTGTTTTTGTACTCGTTGTATGATGTTTTGTCTACTGCATACATTGGCTATCAAAAGAGGCGGGCGTAACTATGACTCATCACTCACGGTTTATATAATGCTGCACCTGCGTACTGTGTGTAGGCTTTGTTTGTATGTGCTTTCTACAACAGACTTCGGGGGATTGTTCTCACTACTCGAATTCTGGCTCGCAAGCGAGCTTCACTAGTATAATAAAGAAAGTATTGTTTAATCAACAGTAATCGAACGTATGAGTTACAAACATTTAAGATGTTAAATTTTTATACCTATTCCAAATCCATTTTAGGAGAATACAAATCGGGTTGTTACCTGATTTACAATTAATGCAGCGTTTACGTTATAAAGCACCCCCATGTCGAAGTTTTGTCTCCCAATGGTGTAAACCATCATCCGGTGGTATACGATGTATACCTACACTATATAATGAAATAGATGGCGTATGAGACGCCATAAACTTAGTTGCTAAATTTACCTATTGTTTATCACCGACGGTGCCAAGGACACTGTCCACAAACACATTTCTGTATAAGATATGTAAATAACCGCATGGTGTGTGCAGCTTACACCATATAAATTTTATGGTATAGTCTTCACCATACTATCATCGACACTACACTGCCTATGTATACTATCTTAAAATACCACTAGAAACACCATGGTATCCAAGATACCATATAATGGATTTTAGCAGAGACAATCAGGGGGCTCAAACTTCCACATGGCGGGGTGACGGAGCTATATAACGTAAACGCTGTATACGGTCATATTCTGGTTAAAAGAAGTGTTTAAGAAATATAAAAGAAAAGAAATGTAGGTATTAAATTCCAAAAGATTTGTTGGGACAATGAAAACGATTACTCATCTAAATGCTTGTCCCGGGACGAAAGTTAAAGCTAAATTCAAGCTGATGGGCAAACTGTATGCAAGCTGTGCCGTCTCAGAAATCCTGAACCTAAGCCCTTATGTTATAGTTATGCCTGAGCCTGTAGTTATGCAAGGCCCTTGTATGATTGCCCTATTAAGCCTAAAACTTAATTGGCGGGCTGTGGCGTAGCTAAGACTCGCGCTAAAGCTGTTCTTTTAAACCTTAGGGATATAAAGTTACGCCCCTCTGCTTGAGCAAAGTTAAGCAAAGTACCATATAAAATTTATTTATATTTCTTCTGGTTCCTGTTTGTCCTATAAAATTTAAAATGAAACTCTGCATACTTGCTAGCGATTTTAAGGTTTACATGAAAATAATCTGCATTCCGATTTGTATTTTTCATATATCGTTTAAAGCTATTTTATTTATGAATCCGTACAAAGTATTCAATGCTAAAATATTTTCGAGGTTCCTTACGACGAAGTCTCATAGCAAACGATCCATGATCATTCAAATCCTGTTGCAGTTTTCCAGCTTAAATTCTGCCGTAACATTCCCAATACTCAATATCAATTCAGTCAATATTGTCTAGCGGCGCTATCGGGTGGATTTTGGGGTAAGATCGAAGGTGAGCCGGCTTGATCGAGGAACGTGGTAATGATATCAATTGGTAGCGGGAATACGATAGTAGAATTGTGTTCGGCTGCAATTCCATTCAATGTTTGAAGATAGCGCAGTTGGAGTGCGGCTGGTGATTGTGAAATTACCTGTAAGCAAAAATGTACAATCGTTTAACTAATTATACAATCTTTACATGAATTATATACTAGGTTCTTGTTCTACACTTAAGAAATACCCAGGTGCACTAAATTTTTATATTTATGGTGCACCTGTGACTCCGGCTTCCCCGACGTCCTACAATTCACCTCAGGGTTAGCATAGCAGGTCGTGAGCGGGTGTACCAAAGTGTTTGGCCTAACCTCTATGTATGGCCCACGCGCTAGTGATATGAAGGTCAACCGAGAGAGAGTTAAGATTTAAGCCCTCTCTCAAGCATAAGGCTGACACTGTTTTGGTTCTTTTCCATTATCCTTCCCAGCCCGAATTTGGTCAATTTTGAAGATACAGAGCTGATTTTGGTTTCGGTCGATTCAACTCGATGAGGCGGTTCAGAAAATATACATTTTACCTAAATCCCTGAAAAAAATTTTTTTCGATTTTTTGAGGTCTCGGTGGTTCCCCCTCGGGAACGCAAAAATTTTTTGTTGGGAATATGATCACGTTGGGTACCGTTCGACTCGGTATGATGAAAGAAATCTACTGGTGTGTATTTTATTGAACTCTACGCCACCATTAGAAAGTTATGAGGTTCCAAGTAACCCTGAGGGGCAGAAATAAAATGCAGACCATGCCGTTCTTGATATACTAAGTCGAAGCCTTAGTCTTATGCGGCGTTCACGTTATAATGTCCCCAACGTTTGGAACCTATGTACCCCACACAGTGTCAGACACACTGTTGACAACAGGGTGTCTTAGACACCACCATGTTTTTAATAAATTTTTTCAACGGTAGCTAGTTACGCGTATTACCAGTTCCTGACAGTGTCAGGCACACCGTGTCTTCTGGCCGTTTTATAGACAGTGTTCGGAATTATTTGAGCAATGTTCATATGGGAAAGATACAAATATCGAGAATTTAGGAGAAACCCCACAGGACCGTTGACTAATAAACCGCATTAGCTACAGACGGTGTCCGTTATAGTTAATTCGCGCCAAATTGGTAGCTAAGGGTGTGTACGACACTGTCTAGAAAAAATGTAGTAGCTAAGGGTGTGTCGTACACCCTCGGCATTTGATTTACAGTATGGGTGTCACCCTGACTGTCTATACGGTAGGGTCGAGACTACAGGGGGTCAAAACTTCCAAACAGCGGGGACATTATAACGTGAACGCCGCATTATCCTAAGCTAAAGTCCTTATATGAGACATACACTAAGCCTAAGCCTAAGTCGGGGGGGGGGGCAGCCGCCATCCGAACCCACCGCTCTACGCTGTTCTTTTTTCTAACGTTATAACGTACCGTCCCTCAGGGTTATTTGGGTACTCATAACTTTCTATCGTGACGCAGATTTCAATAAAATACACACCAGTAGATTTCTCTCATCAATCCGAGTCGAATGGTGCCCAATGTAATCATATTCCGAAGAAAAAGATTTTTAGGTTCCCGAGGGAAAAACGTTGGGACCTCAAAAAATCAAAAAAATTTCAGAGATGTGGGTAAAATGAGCATTTTCGAGCCTCATCGAGCTGAATCGATTGATACCAAAATCAGCAAAGTATCTTTAAAATTGACCAAATTCGGGCTGAGGGAATAATGGAAAAACCCCCGGATTTTTCTCATTTCTAGCGTCCTGTTCTGGATTCTGGGTCCTTGAAGTATTTGCACGAACATTGGGGAGGATGACATCCGTTAATCATATTTGTGTGGGTTATTCCTGTTTGAAGAGTTAGAACACTAGTGAGGATGATAATTTCGCTTTCTTGTACATTTTCCTTTGTGTGCTGTAAGTGAACACAGGTAGCAATATTACGTAAAGTTAATTCATGAGTTCACCTTTAAGTTTGAACATTTTGTTCCAGGGGATTAAAAACTAGATCCCGGAAGTTGTTTTCAACACTGGTGACGCTGATGTTTTAACTTTTTCACTACGAGTATATGCATACCTAGTATGCTACAACACCAGTGGGTCGGATGTTTTTTGCTTTCACGCGTGTCAGGCTTTGTCCGAGGCGCGAATAACACTATTGGCAATTATAATCAGCTTAGGGGCGCGTGCTCGCATCAGCCACGAACGCCCGTTTCATTGATAATTTACACGCACTAGGCCGAGATACTGCGCTTTCAGGTGTCAGAGCCGCTGTATTATTATTTTTGTGGCGGCTTGATTTTCTAATTATGTGGTCTCGTTAAAATTCACTACAATCTGGAGTATTTTGAAACGTGACGCAGTCACGTCGCAGAATGCTGCTCAACCTGCGTACTTGATCCCGCAAAAACGGCCATCGTAACCGTTTTTTTTGGAAATTTTGCCAAAGACGAAAACGGCCCTGCCTAGGAGACTTGAAAGGGAAGTTGGCTTCTTCATCTCCTGAAATTTTACAACATAATCATTACATTTTGATCCGCTTCACTGTTAGGCGAATCCACGATCCGAGCAAAATTTATTAAAAAATAAAAACTGATGTCTCAAACAAAACAATCATTTATAATACGCTGTTACACACGCAATGCCTAAGTTTACTTCGCCACCGGCTGATGGACCCATTTCATTCAAATATCCATGAATAGTTTATACGCAATCAATCCGATGATTGCACCTCTTGTAACAGGCATGGAATATCTTGTTTATCACCAATGGGCGCGATGTCATAACCTCGTTCGTCACGTTTCGACCTCGTCTTATCTTCACATTATACTGTTGCTAAGGCTTCGCCGAGAGCTAATTGAGAAGAGCCTGGTGAGCAGACCTGATACAACTATGTTTTAATTCACGTAAAAATTGCCACACACTGCGAATCGTAATACTATTAACCGACGAGTGCAATTGATATTCTTTCCAAGATATGCCCGCCGAGTGGAGGAACAAGTTGAGTAATAGAGGAAACTCGTTTTTTCGAGAATCTCAACTAGCACGCTTGCAAAGTTTGGCTCAAACACTTATTGGTGCGCGGAGCATAGACTAGGCGCTACATCGTACAGCGTGTCCGTTTTCGAAAAAATGGAAATCAGTCGAAGCAAAAATTTCAAGCTCAAGACGGCCAGACGTGCCGTTCCTACATGCGCACGATTAAAGATGTGCGGCTTGTTCAAAACTCTAAGAATAGAACACAAAGGAAAATCGTGAGAAATGACACCAAAATATGCAAAGAAAACGCTACCACTTGGTCGAATGCTAAAACTCAACTGCTTCCTATGTTTCATCGTGCCACGTTATTTTATACTCTCTGTGTACCCAAGTCCCCACAATAATAAATAAAATTCTAAATTTCAATCCAAGAGAAGATTAAAAATGAACATTCGCATACAGATATATACACGCAGGTTTATACTTATACAAATATATGTTTAAATAAACACAGATACGTATAAGCGTAAAACCGTAAAGCAAAACGAAGTGCTCTCTGGTCAGCCCTTGTCCACATGTAATAATAACATGATTGCGGCTTAAAAGCGAGGCACAAGTTGTCACCCTAAAAGGCTGTAAACAGCTAAACCTCGCGCTGATCGGCAAAAGGTTTCCCCGGCATCTTGCGAAAAATGAATCAACGAAGGGCAAGAAAAATAGAGATTTTGAATGTTATCAAAATCACAATTTTGCAATCGACTTTTGGCCTTTTTGAAAGACTCCCAAAATCTTGGGTTGTTACATTATACATGCAACATAGATGTCCATAGGCATGTAAAGGGACCCACAAATCTTGTGCTAAAACCAAATTAACCCAAAGGCACGAATACGCGATATACTGTTGTCGCACGCCCTCCTTGCAATCGTCATCTTTCGTGCGCCCCACGTGCACATAAAATTTTAGTAATTATGAGCAATAACAAAATAAAATTTAAGGAAAAATTGGGACAAATGGGTAAAATTATAAAGTATTGGGGTCAGTGAAGAAAAGTTTTGGTTACTCCGCCTGGCCTATTCCCACCCACAGCCGCGTTTCACACACCTACCTTCATATGACGACGAACCTCAGGCATCTATAATATATGAAAGGTTTTTTAAAACAAGACGCTTTGAAACGGAGCTAGCAAAGCGAGTGGATTCTGCACTGAGGGGCAAAAATCGTGGCAATTTCCATTTTGTCTTTCGCTGTCATTAACAACTCATCTTCGGATGTATTGATTTCATGATGACGGTATGCCCTTTAGTTGAAAGAAAACAGCTTCGGTTTCATCTTCCGGAGTAAAACTGCAAAAATAGGTTTTTTAGAATAATTTTCCAGCTCGCCATATGGGCACCAGTGTCTCGCAGCCCATACAAGCTTCGCATTTAAAAATGAAACTACTGCACAGCATCGATATCTACAATTTTGCTGACCATTACTTGTTGTGGGGCCATTTCCGGAGCTGGTGTGGGCCTGAACATGGCTCTTTGACCCTTTGCAGAAATAGCGATTTTTTCCAAACTTCCTGCTATTATTTCGTGTATTACCTTACAATGAGTGAGTGCTTATTAAGTTATACACCGGATGCGATGGTTTTGCTATCTAGAGTCCAACTGACAAAATTATATTTTTTCATGGGGTATCAATGTTTTACGGCCGACCAACGCGATTTCTAAAATGTAGTGCGGTTTCATTTGTTATGTTATGTATGGATCAATTGACACAGGACATCAAGAATTGTCTATATATAGGTTTTTCTGAAGGCCGAATACAATGATTCGCTTACGTAGTAGGGTTCACTGCGAATATTTCACACTTTTTTATGGGTTTTCAATGGGTTTAGGTTCAACCAACCCGATTTTTCGAATATAGTCTGCCTTCAGTAGTTTGGTTATATATTGCCTGCAGGATACTAAGAATGGTCTCTGTATGGGTTTTTGGAACGCTGGAAACGATAGATTGGTTATCTAGAGACCAGCGCTAATGCTTGATGCATTGCCAGTTATCAAGTTTTATAGTCTTGACACGCACAACGTGTTTTACACTAACCAATTAAAATATAAACCATCTCATTCGCCAGAAGAGCAACAGAGAAACACACAGGTCTAAGTGCAAATGGCATTTACAAAACAATTTTTAGCTTACTACATAAACTCCTGGCCTCATTAGTTTCACCGCTATGTTACAACAAGTAATTTCGTATTGCGACTGGCCAAAATTACAAAAAATAGAGAAATTTAAGATATTGTCTGCAAATTTATCGAAATTTAGTGCAAGCCTAAAGGTAACCAACATAGAGGTGTTGTGACTAACAATAATTGTATATTGATGCCACCGCATTCGGGTAATCATATCCGTTGTTCGACAATACATTCATTAATTGCCTTCAAATAGTAATGGTTCGTTAATGTAGAAAATCCAACTTAAAATTGCCCAAACTTCCACACATATCTGGTAGATCATTTTAGTTTGAAAATCTCAATTGCGCCAGACTTCTCATAAAACCATTGCGATCATTTTGGTGAACATGCATCACTTCGTCAGAATATCACCCCACTTTTGAATAAACGATTTTTAGAATGTGATAAGATTGATTTCATTTTATATTACGTTCTGTTTAACGATAGCTACTAACTGTATATCGTTTAATTGCCAATTTTTCTAAATGTCGTATTAACATTCTGTGTTCTGCTCATTCGTGTTAAACGCAATTAGTTATTTTGTATAAACTGGATACAAATATTAAATAAATGGTAATATTGTGGATGTATAAATTATTTAAAAGAAATCCACTGTAATATTTCATGGTAGTTCACGCATTTCAAGTATCGCAATTGTGTCGATGTGTTTTATGGCATATACAATATATGCTATTTACTGGCTTTGTGTTCTGTAAATATATATATATAAAATATATAAATCCATAAATATTTGGAAACTAAGCCAAAAAACCGACATACAAGGAATGCATCAAGGGTGCAAGACTTACACAGCGGAATACTTTGACTCGTTCATTTTTAGCTTGGGACGTATATAAAACTGGTGAAAATCTGATGAGGTCGCGCATGAGTTAAAATCAAACTGTAAAATGCGAGTACTCTTCAGTCGTCCAATACGTGCCCTAAGATTAGAAGATTAGTGGATTTCGTCAAGTTGAATGAGGCTGCGTAAAGCTGTTTGTGGAAAGCTGGTAAAGCACTGATTTTTCCCAAAACTTTGAATTATGATTGATAACCTAATATCATCGCCTCGATTGTACACTCCACAAATGACAAACGGTATGAGACAGCAAAAGAATTGTTAATTACTACTGTCAGCGTTAGCCAATTTAACACAAAGCTTACATTATACCTTGGTATTGTTGTTAATCTACAATATCACAGCTTTATGCCTTGTATATTTGCTGTGTCCACTGTGTACAGAGTTGCGACTCCTGCGGATTAGTAACACAACAGTCAAGGATCGGGATTAATATGTTACGACGAGTTACATAGTAGTTACAAAGGTTTGAATAGCATTATTTGGCTGAAAGCAAATGGAAACTAACTCTCAACTTTTAATCCAGAAAAGCATTTAGCATATATTACATTATTATTCATAGCTATTTTAATATATAGCAGTTTGTCTGTATACAAAATTTAACTCAGATTACATAAGCTAGCAAATAATTTTTAGAGCGGTATATTAAGCTTTTGAATGACTAAGCATTGTTACTATTATTACTATTTTAACCATTAGTCTATTTCAAAATTAAAGGTACAAACAAAAAGAACATTCAATTTAATGTACATTTGCTACCGATATAACAAATTGGAAAAGTTTCCAATCTGTAGTAAACATTGCATTTGGTAAAAAATATTATTTGAGATTTAGATGCTGCCAGTAAACCTACAGATAGTATATGCAGTAAATATCCTAAAGCAACATTCGGTTTTTAAGACTATAACAAGGAGTCAATAAGTTATCAAATTTCACAATTGATTATGCGGGGTTAACGTTAATACTTCCATGCCATTTGGAAATTTTGTCCTCTATAGTGGTTACTGTACCTTATACATGATGACCATACACTTACCATATAACAAAACCTAAGTGTGGTTGCTTCATTTTGGTAATAAAGTATTATGATAACCCCATTATTACGAGGTGATGGCGCGACAACACCGTAAAGATTATGATGTGTTTCGTTGCATACATTTCTGAATACATTGTTGAATAAAAGTTTAACATAGATTGTACCCTACATTTTTTAAACTAGGCAAGAAAACGAAAAGTTTAAGAACTCGAAGCATCTTTAGCTAAATTAACCAAAACGGGTCTTTTCTTCAGCCTCCCGCAGCCCGAAATTGGCCAGTTTTTAAAATAACCCGACAGGTTGGTTCGAATATATTTCGGTCCCATTAGGACAATTTTTTTCGTTGTTGGGTTGTTAATGGTAATCAAAATTTCCGTAAGTATTTTTTCAATAGACGAGCACATAATTTTATACACCAATGATTTGAAGTGCTACTGTCCTTCATGCGAAAGCGTAAGCCTTAGCCTAACTTTTAACTAAGCCTAATTCGTTAACACATGAAACGATTCAGCTGATTTTCACACTCGACTCAATTCGTCAGTGTGGTTCGAACGTTAAATAAAATTATGTAGTTATCAAGATTTTTTCGAAATTTTTGGGTACCATTGGTAACACAAAAAATAGAAATTTTTTGTCATGAATATGGAGGAAATGGATATTTTCTGGACGACCTCGTCAAGCTGAGACGAATGGTATAAAGTTATTGCTGTATCGTCAAAATGGACCAATATTGGGCTGTGGATTAAAAGGAAAAGACCTGCGAAAACACCTTACTATCCTTTATACAAGTCTTAAAACTGTATATAAAACCAACAATAAGTAGTAATTTATCCAACGGCCTGTTGTAGACCACGTGTCGCTCCATGGCAGAGCTATGGGCAGGTGCGGCTACACGCTAACCGAGCCGAACACGGCTTCAAATATTGAGCTTGGTAACGGGAATATAAGAGGGTGGTTTGTACCCGTAACGCTCACAATCCTATATATTCAGCAGCAAACGCTTGTGTCGAAATGACTTGGTCGCTCCGTAGATTAAGAACACATAGTGGGCCCCGTTTAGTGAGCAACTCATATACTGAAAACTTGGTGGCACTTTTTAGCACCCACAATCGAAATTACCTAAAGATTTTGCTAAATTGTTTCTTTGCTGAGCGCTGTTTAAAAGAGTAGATTGTTTATTTATTTTACTGGCCACTATCGAATAAGAAGAACTAAAGCGATTTGTGGAATCTGCGCAGTGGCAATGTACATGGAACGTGGATCTAATTCTATAATATTCTTAAGCTGAAACCTTTTGTTTAAAATAGCTGATTGGAAAATCGGTGACAAACGTGGGTCGTGTAGCCTGGCCCGCGAATGCTACTGAAAAAAAAATTAACTGTTACGTACATAAATGTCGAATAATAGTTTAAAGTTAATAATGATAAATTTCCAAAACCTCCGATTTAGATCTACATGTTGCGGGCTTCGCCGGCATGAAAAAAATTATCTTAACCCGCGGGCACAGGTCTAGTAGTGGTGGTCAAACGGCAATTTTTGCGGGTGCTTTTGGGTTCAAAACTTTGTGTGCAGGCACACCTCTGCTTCATGGCCATGGATATTTTCTTGCACAGCTTCTAAAATACGTATCAGTTTGCTATATAATTTTTGTGTAATGATCAATACCTTTTATCAATGATAGTATAATTCATTCAAATTAATACACTAACCGCCTCGGTCTACGAATTCCCAAATACCGTGAAAATTAGACCTTAAATATATTTGAAAGAAAGAACAAAAAATAACAACAAAAAGCAAAATCAGAATCTGAGATCTCACCTAGTTATACAATAAAATTGCCAGTGCATTAACCACCACGATTCGGATATACTTCTGGTGGAAATTAGTATGGAGAAAACTACCTGCTCCTGGACGATGGCCAAAAGTGGTAAAAGGATACTAGAGATATTGTAAGAAGTAAAACACTTTCAGGAAACTGCATGTTTGTTGCAAAATACAGTTAGCAGTTATCCTTCTTTTTCATAAAGCTATGCCTTTATTGCAAAAATTGCAGTTTTCTTGAATTTAGTGCACTAAAGGGACAACGGTTAATAGCTGAACATATTGTTAGCAAAATTTCGTCAATAACATATATTTAGCATACTAAAAATTTTTCATTTCACCAATTATGCTGAGCAGCAAAGCTGTGCAACAAAACAAATCTAAAAGATCACCGAATGTTAATCCTTTCAGGCTTTAGTTACACTGCAACTTTTTCTGGTTTAAATTTAACTCGACGTGATTTGTATCGTTTACAGATCCAAAACCGGGTCGGTCTGTTTTAGAACGAATTCGACAAAACTGAAGCTGCTGAGTTAAACTAGCTTAGTATACTAACACAAACTGAGTAATTTAGCTCCGAACGAAGTAAAAATTTTTACTCAGAAACTCTGAGTTTAAAAATTAACTCAGCGTACGTCAATTTTATTCAACTCAGTGCTTCTGAATTAGATTTGTGCCTAACTCCCTAATTTCCTGTCTAAATTAGAATACTTAACTCAGGACCCCGGGTTACCTGCAAAACTTAGCCTGAGTTAGCTTGAACTCAGTGGAATTTAACTCATGTTACGGAGTTAAAATTTAACTCAGGGAAATTCGCAGTTTAGCATGCATTTCGTACTAAGTTGAACAAATATTTGTCATGACGATTAATTTTACGTAGATCGGGTTGTACATTAGCCACCAACCTATTTAGGCGCTGTTGCTCAGTTTTTATGAAACCTCGCACACCGTTCAATCAATACATGCAATCGTACGTTATACCTTAAGATCAGCTAATTTAATTGTTTGCATTATAGATTAGATCATTTGATAAACATTGTTGCGAATGAATGGATCAAAGCAATACTTTATACCTAGCATCATAACTTACTATTAAGAAAGGTAGCAAAGCGCTTAGCGAAGGAAAAGTTATCCCCAAAAAGCTTTCACAGCACTAAAAACTTAAAGACAACGTACTTATAAAAATTTCAATCTATGAAATATATAGTTGTTTTCCCAAGGAAATTCGAGAATCTAACACTGGATTCTTTACAGTAGTCAACGTGATGCCCCAATCACTGCATGTTGGGGTATTGGTTGGTTTGAGTTTATTATTATTAATAGTTTATTTTTTTATTTAGTCGACGAACGAGGAAACAATATCAATTGGCAACGGAAACACAATAGTTGAATTATGTTCCGCTGCGACAGTATTAAGCGTTTGTAGATATCGAAGTTGCATTGCAGCAGGTGAACAGGCGATTACCTGCAAAAATATTGCACCACTAACTCAGCGGGACACGTTAAAGGTGTGTTCACATAAAAGCGAAAAATTTAATCAAAAATCAACTAAAACTAAACACCTTGGCTCAATTATTAATAAAAAATTTAACGTATATTGATTCATAGATGTTAACTAGTTGTTCTTGAACCAACAAATTTTATTTGTAGGTACAGGAAACGTTTGTGATAGTAAAATCCTAAAAAACTCAATATAATTCCTTACATGAAGCTTATTTCTCTACCAGTATCCAGCAAGTAGCCAGGACCAAAAAGAAACTACTGAACTAAAATGCATTCGTGCTAAATATTCACAATACACGATGTATTTAAACAGATAATTACAATGATAAAACATTTGCCATGAAAACACAAAACGTTTTGAAAATATCTAAAATATTTATATGCAATGTAACTCAAAAGTGTGCGAAAGTAAAATTACCCTGCAGCTACTAAAATCCAATTTTATTATTTTATATAAATTTGTGTTACTGAACTGTTTCTAGGTTTCAGCCGGGCAAAAGTTTGTTCAAATGACGCAGCTCAAAAAATCTCGTAAAATGACCGTTATAGTATAATTTTCAATCATATTTAACATAGAAACTTTTAAATCTAATAAGCAAAAGATTCGTCTTTTTAAAAACAACATTTAAAGATTTAGTTTAGCTTTGGACGGGAAACGGGCCCCAAAAAAGAGAACTACCTCAGCAGCTTCCTTCAGAGCTCTCGAAGATTTCTGCTCGCCTTCTGCAGCAATCACTTTGGCTCGAGCTTCACGCGACGCTTCAGCTTCAGCAGCCATCGCCCGCATCAGTTGCTCGGGTAGTCGAATGTCTTTCACTTCAACGCGTTCCACCTAAAAATATCTGATTGTTTTAGAGCAATTGAACGTTTTCAATTATAAATCCGTATTTATTAAAATAATTTTTATTAGCGGCATTCATTAAAATCATTTGTATCAATGGCAAATCAATCTTCTGTTGGTATTAATAAACAATGCAACTACAAATAAAAGGTTAAAATGAGACATACTGAAAGTGCTTAACGACCACCTAACGATAATTTGCCAAATGCAGTAAAGAAAACATACACTCAACATTGATCTGACAACTAGCTATGCAATTAAATGTTGCATTATATACTTATCTTAGAATAATGTTTCATAAACGTTATTGATGAAGTGAAAGTATTAAACTGCAACCACTAAACATTTCATGTGTAACAGTATCAGACTTTATATTACAACCATTGCTGTGGCGACATCGACGAAGCCAAATGTGCGTCATTGAATCAACTGTTCTGGATTTTTTGAATTTGTAACGCATAGTTAACATTTCTACTTCATTTACACCCTTCTAAAAGAAAATCAGTGGTGATCATCGAAAGGAAAAATCAGTCCCGCAAAAGTTTATATTACAATTTAGCAGAAATCTGCTTCAGTTTGTGGTTGCGTAGCATCCGATCAATTCAAGTCCTTCTGCTACCCTATTCTAAGTCTATACTGCCCGCATGTTTAATACTTCGTTATCCGATTCGTATGTGATAAAACAATGCATGCCCTACCGAATCGGACCGGTTAAAATGTCATAGCTCTGTGCAGTATGTGTGCAAATCGAATCATACCAAAGAAAAAAGTATTGCAAATGATCGTACACACTGTGAACACACCCTAATACAAAACAACGTAACAAATTTTCCCGATGTTTCTCACGAAAAAGTCGCACTATTTTTGAACAAGGTCTATTATTTGACCGCGCTTTTAGTAGAAGATTTAGATTTAGTCGAAAACATCTTTTTGCGAATTTTCTTATTTTATGCACAAATACATAAATAGGTAGCCGAAAATTACAGAAATTAGATGCTAATTGTAAATAATTGTTATCGCCTCCAATTTTGAACCCGAAGGCATTATATGATTTGAGAACAATTTATCTTTACTCAAGCTTTTAGGAAGGATCTTGTTTAACGCAGAAACAAGTACATTTTGAAAAATTTATGTACAAATGCACCAATAGGTAGCAAAAAATTTCTAAAATTAAAACTTGATAATAAATCATTGCTTTGTCATCCACGATTTTGCGTATCCAAAGTATTACAGAAATTCAGGAATTAAATCCTAATGATAAGCAATCATTCTTTTTTCCGTCCTACGCATTAACGCTTCACGGTGTTTTGAACTAGAGCTTAGAGGAAATATCTGTTTAAAATACAAAAAAAACGTATAGTTACAGATTCACTGTGCAGATTCACCCATATGTACCCGAGAATTATAACCGTTAGAATCTTAGTTCTAGATACTTACAAACAGTAACTCCCATTTTACTATGAACCATTTATCGCTCCGCCTACCAAACAAAATCGATACCTCACTATGCCATCACGTAGGACACCACAGTGGTTATGCGCAACGGATATTGAAAGCATACTAATATCTACCCTTATAAAATACAGCCGATTTTCCGTTTTTTCATAGAGCTAACATAACTAATTGGCATAGTATGGTTGTGTGATTGTGCATCACCCAATGGGATAGACTTTTGACACTTTTTCATTAGATGCCTAAATATATCTAAGTGTTGCTATTGCGAAATGCGTCTGCTGCCAAATTTCTAAGCAAAATTCGAAAAACTAACTAACGCCCATTTACCGCCGTCTTTATGTTTTTATTGACTCTCACAACATTTTAATTTATTGTTTTTATACAATATTTCAAAACCATGCCGCAATTGCTTTCGCTTATATATTTAATAAATAAAAATTATTGAAAGCCTATATCTTTTATCAAATTTTACTTCAGCAGCTTCAGTTGTCATAAATCTCTAATTCTACTGTGATGTTTTTCGAAATCCACAATCCAACGGTCCCCGCGCTGTGTCTAGTTAAAATGACATTCTAATAATATACACGAATGCTCTGATTTACCTTAACACCCCACGTCTCGGTAGCTTCATCAAGAACTGTTTGCATAATGTGTGAAATATGTTCACGTTTCGACAACATTTCAGCCAGATCCATCGTTCCGAGAACGTTTCGTAGCGTCGTTTGTGCAAGCAACTTGGTCGAATACGAAGCATCATTGACGTTTGTAATTGAAATAATGGGATTGTGTGTACGAAAATAGACGACAGCATCGACCGAAACCGTAACAGAATCCTTCGAAAGAATTTCTTGCGGTGGAACATTGAACGAAACCACACGGAGATCAACTTTACGATACGTGTCGATGCAAGGCATTACCCAAAAAAGACCCGGACCACGAGCGCCCCCGGGCAATAGCCGTCCTAAGCGAAAAATAACCGCACGCTCGTATTCTTTGACAACTTTAATCGAAACAAAAAGCGACAAAGGAAATGTTAACGCAATAATTAGATACGAAATTGCGGTAAGAATGAGCGAACATGCGCCGGCAAGTGGCTCGCTGGCATAACCGTGACCTGCGGATGCTGCAAAAATACAAAAAAAATTAAATATGAAATTCAACTGTAAAATATCCTGTTGTGCCAAATGGCAAAGAATAATTCGTATTGTAATGCTTCGTGTCAACTGTTTTTCGAAATCGTGTATGTTTGTCGATGCATTGTTAGTGAATCGGTTCGCGAGATACTTTAAGGGACTGAGTGAGCAACATCTAACCTAGTGAATTTTCAAACAAACTCGCAGTCACTCAATTCGCATTCGAAGCCTGGCGCTAGTGTCCGAGTTTATCAACCATTGCACGATAAACTAATTCGGGCATTAAAAAGTTTAACTCTTTGTACTTTTAATACTTTACACTAAAGTAATGTTTGATATCTAGCATTGATAAAATAAGCAGTTGAAGATAAAACATTAGCTTGTTTACAAGATACGATGCCTATTGCTGTCTTTCGCAAAGGGATATATAACGACAGTAAGACCTTGACTTTAGGCATACATGCTCAAAATAGAGAGAGATTATACCCTAACAGTCGGACCTCTACACCACATTCGCCTTTGGGGGCTAATCGATCCCCAACTCGGAGGTATCCTGATGGAAGCTCGGGAGGTAGCCTGATCACACAGGGGGAAAATTGGGGGAAAATAGCAAAATCATTAAAAAATATTTTAAGTCCCAAAAAATTTCGAAAAATTATCCACCCTTGACTACATACTCACTCGCCGACCGGATGACCCCCTTCTCCAGAGCACACGCTATCTCCCTGATACCTGGACGTCGAACATGTATGGTTTTAGGCGTATTTGCGATTTGCATAATAATGTAGCACATAATGTCCTCGTTGTTGTCTTTACTAATAAGTACACTTAGTTTTCTATTTATTTTTAGATGACAGTGTTAGAGTTTTTGAAATATCAGAGTGGCATCCTAAAAATAACTCGCGGTAGAATCGTTGGGCTAAATATACAGACGAGCTACTCCGTGTTATAAAGTACAAAGAAACCGCA
>JASANE010002525.1:0-17627 GCA_030248225.1 Trileptium ribeirensis | reverse complement strand
TCTAACTTTATAAATTCATCTAACTTTATAAATTCATCTAACTTTGGAAATTCATCTAACTTTGGAAATTCATCTAATGGTCTAACTTTATTAATTCATCTAACTTTATAAATTTCATCTAACTTTATAAATTCATCTAACTTTATAAATTCATCTAACTTTGGAAATTCATCTAACTTTGGAAATTCATCTAACTTCTTTTGGAGGAATTCATCTAACTTTATAAATTCATCTAAAATAGTACTAACTTTATAAATTCTATAACTTTAGATGAATTCTACTAAGTTCATCTAAGTTTATAAATTCATCTAATTTATAAAGTATTCATCTAACTTTATAAATTCATCTAAATTATAAATTCATCTAACTTTATAAAGTTAGACCATTAGATGAATATCCAAATTTAGATGAATTTGCAAAGTTAGATCATTAGATGAATTTTGTTTTTCTAACTTTATAAATTCATCTAACTTTATAGTGACTCTGGCCGTTCACCAAATTTATAAATTCATCTAACTTTATAAATTCTTTATAAAGTTAGACATATCATATTGTGCATATTGTTAGATGAATTTGATCAATACTAATGGAAATTGGAAATTCATCTAACTTTAAGTCACAGATAGATCCACCTTGAATTTACCAATTTCCAAATTATTGATCCTTTTCATCTAAAAATAGATGTTTTTGAAAATCTTGTAAATATATCAAATTAACAAACTTTTGAACAACCAACACGCGCCGTTCGCGCTAGCATTAAATGCATGACTTCAGTTGACTAAACTTGGCTAGGAGAAAGGCAAGTTGCTCCAGACTTATGCGAGGAACAATAGACATAAAACTTAACCGCTACATTTGACTCTATGCTGAAGAGAACGGCTCAATTAAAATAAAAGGCAAACTATACTGCAAAAAACAAATATTGTATATAGTTAATTTTAATCAGTATAACTTTTTAAAGTTGTAAACAGCTATGACACATTTCTTTTACGAAAAAACAAGGTTAGACTCGTGCCGAAAATCGTATTGCAAGCACTTGCTTTTCGACAGGAGGGCTTGTTTGGAACATTATATTCTATCATCCCATTTTGTTGCTTGATACTTTTATATATTTATCAACTTATATAACTTAAAATATAAAGTTTATCATGTGCAATACAAAGCGTCAGCAAAGTTATGAAATTCTAACTACCGTCATACTAGTAAAAAGTGCTGCGCAATGGATACGTGCCCGTCCACGAAATTATAATCCTAAGACCCTAGTATATCCGGTAACTCCATAATCACAACCAGCTATCATGTTTTGATCCTGAGTCTTCAGTAAAATCACTGAGTCTCTTTTATGAAATAGGTTCTTAGAAAAGTATATACTGAAATTTAGTACATTTCCTGGCTTTGGAGCACTATTTCAGCAATTGGCGATGTGGTTCTTTGACCAAACGCTATCTTCAGCTTCCATAAATGCTGTTTGCATGGCTATTTTAATATTTGTGTATAATATACGCAATTTAAACATAATTTACTGTAGGACTAATCGATGAAAATACAGTCTTATTTGCCTGAACAGTTGTTCTTAAGTTATTACTTGTTTTCCAAGGAATAACCAATGTCAGGCACTTCTGAGGACCATGTCGGTTATAAATTCTTCCCAATTTTTGTCAATTTTCTCAAAATTTCCTCGCAAAGTCGGCGGGGGCGGTCAACTTGGCTTAATGGGGTTTAGGGCTGTGGCATAGGTGTAGAAAGCTCGACGGCTTAGAAGGGGCAGATGGTCTTGGCGGTCGAAGGAGGCTTCTCCGGGGCTGGGGGTAGGCCAGGGAAGGTAAATTTTTGAAATTTCACTAACCAACATTTTCCTTACTTTTGCTCAATTTTTGGCAAATATGCGATAAATTTTACCCAGTTTCCCCAATTTTTTGCCAATTTCACCTTAGTTTTTACCTTCATGCTATTTTTGCTAAAATTTTTCTGCGCGTGGCTGTGGGGCTGCAGAGCCTTCAGGAGGGAGGAGAGGGAGTTGGTAAATTCAGCTTTCGCGGTTTTCCCTATAGTGTAACGTTAAGTAATAAATAAATGTAGACCTTTGTATAGAACTTGCAATTGGAATGAAAAGTAAGTGCACATCGAGGGTAACATTTTTGGCCTTCAGAAAATCAAGCCGACTTATGTATATTCAAATGATGCAAAACCCAGCTGGCCTAAAAGACAGTAGCTGTGTGTAGATTGTGACAAAAGTGAGAACGAGCGAAAATTTTCAGGTTCTGCTCCACTCTGTTGTTGCATGGATCGGTTCAACTCGAAACTTTCGATTTCTGGGTCGGTTCGTTAGCAGTTTCTCTTGGCTTAGCTCGGAAGGCTTGTGAATGCAAGTTGGATGTGACGTACTTGTGCACTAAAGGAAAAATTTTTCGATTAGGTCCTTTCGAAACCGAACCAAAAGCAGAAACCTGTGATAATAGCTTCTTACGGGTTACCCAGCTGCACGGCTTACTACTAAATGGTGCCCATACGACCCCAGCTTCATCGATTCTCAAGGGAGAGGTAGCGATGTACCTAGTCCCAGGTAATCGATCAACTTAGCAGGCCGCCGGCAGGCTTTTTTGCCAGTGTGTTCGGCCTGGACCTTTCGGTTACACACGTATCTGGTTTTGTGGTATAATTCGTAGAGATCCCTTTGTGAGAGTCAACCACTAAGGTTATGTATAGGTGTAAGGTCGATTCGTCATTCCCCATCCTTCACTCAAGAAAACACAATGTTTGACCTAAAAATATTATAACTTACTCGCGTCTCACTTTCGCACTTTATTTCGACAATTGTAGCCTCGACTCATCGATAATTTTGAGCAAAGCTCAAAACTTATAACTTTGCGGCTCTTTTCGTGTTTTGCCTACAGATTTGCAGGTTGTTTTCGTACAACCTGTGGTCTTACCAGTAGTTATCAACGGTAGTAAATTTGAGGAAGGCAGGCGATATAAATTTAACTCGTCTCGATCACTTTATATCCCTTTGCGGTTTTCCGACTGCTTCCTCCGACCGACAGATCGCTGCTCGGCGCGCTCGACCTGTTCCTCATCAGTGTGTGTTGGTTCGAGGTGTCCAGGTTGTTCGCTGGTTGTTTCGATCGAGGAAAGTCAGGGATTTTAGGAAAGAGTTCTAACATATTTTTTACTCAACTCCTCAGCAGCGTTGTCGTTGGGAATTTATCCTTTTATCTCTCTTGTTGCGCAAGCTGCAACGTTTTATTTTGTTCTATCTGTTTTGTTGCACCGCTTTTGATGGTATGCTTACCTACGGATTTGCATGGCTTATCGTCTCTGTTAAAATTTATGTTAAGCTAATCGGATAAAAGAAATTGATTTTGGCCACTCGTCATCTTTTCTGGATGAGCGATTTCGATTGGAACGTTCTGTGCTCATTTTTGAGCGCCATCCCGGAAGAAGGGTGCTGTATAGCTCGGTTGCTATAAACGAGAAGCATCAATGGCGAGTTATAGTAGAACAGGAGCGTGGTTTCAATGAAAAGAGTCAGCTTAGTACATTGCTCGTTTTAAAGGTTTACAAAAAATTGTTTTCTTGGTATCGGTACATCTTTTGCTGGGGCTCCATTTTTGTTAATCAAAATGATATATTTTACGGGTAGGCTTAAAACTGCCATAGGGGCTACGAGATCTACTTCACTCAGCGCTGCTTTCGCTTTATGGTCTGTAGCAAATTTGAGACCTATCATGTCCTAAAGCCGAGAAAAGGCCTTGAGTTAACTTTTTGATTAATGTTTGCTACTATCGTTTTTGAGATGAATGGGAAGGAACGTTTAATTTATGGTCAGCCATTACGTGGATGTTGCTTCAGGTTAAAATGTATCGTTAACCGTTTAGTACGGTTCTGGTTTGATTTTCAAATCATCACCCTACTCAACTATAACAGGCTAATCTTATTTCTTTGCCACGATACACACAGTGTACCTTGGGTGTATGGCAGATTTAGATTGTTTAAGTATTTGGTTTTGCGATAGTCAACATTGACAGGTAACTATTATAATTCCTGCGCGTGACCATCACTAATAGGATTAGACGCTAGTTACTGGAACTGATTTCGAAAAGGCTAACATGGCTAGTCGTGGCATCAATTTCTTGGTTATTATTTCGTGCAGCCAAACTTATCGAAGACTAAACTGCGCTGTTAATGGACAAATTCTGCTCAAACTAATACAGTCATATTGTTCAACGCGCCTTAATTCTAGACTTTGCATGGCTTAAATTTGTAAAAACGGCTGTTAGGTAAGTATTTGCAGGCTTAAACTAAATGATCTGGTCTGTCAACTTCAAACTTTAGAATATATATACTTTTAGCATCGTAAATGTTTTATGGTTAAAGGTCAAAAGGTAAGGTTCCATAAAAGTCCTCTTATGTGAAATCAGTTGGGGTTTCCCCGCGTAGGTTCGAATCCTACTCAGTGCGCCAGAAAGCTTCTGTTGGTGCTCCATCTTCAGCATCATTTCTTGTTGTTGCTGAAGTTGTTGCTGCATGAGCACCATAAGGTCCTTGAATTCGGCCATGATGCGATGACTTCGATCTTGATCAATCCCTTGACTATGTGGCAGTCGATCATATTGTTGAACAAGATCCTACTCAGTGCGCCAGAAAGCTTCTGCTGTATTCCCAGAGGCGTAGACCCACGTTGAGTGGTAGAAAACACACGTTTATTGAAAGCCCACAGAAGTAAGTGAACAAAACGTAGTAAACAAGACAGTAAAAGTAACGTTGAATCGAGACAATAAGAAACAGTAAACTGAACAGTAATGAAGCAGTACTTCAGCGGTAACTAAACAGTAACTCAAGTTGTGGTAAGCAACCGTCTTTAAATATAATCAAAGAATCTTCTAGAATAATCATGACATCAGTCTTCGAAATCCGTAGAACATTCTAGAAGGATCGAGATGCCGCCACTCAACGTGTGATGATGTCATCGTACATCATAGGAGCTTCAGAACAGGATCGAATGTAATTCCAAAATGTTATGGCGAAGCAAATCCATAACAACTAGGATCATTTAGCCAAATTCTCTCTTAGTTCTGTCGTACCAACAAGTCATTACTACACGGATGTGGGTTTTGTCAACGTTATAATTCTTTTCAAGTTGCTATGACGTCTCTAACGTGTTCAACCTGATAGCTAATGAATTCATGCCTTGATCAGTTAAATCAGTACTAACTGGCACCTTAACCATTGTGCTTAACCAAATCTGATTGTCTCATGTGGAATCACAACGGTTATCCAGTAATGCTCAAAATGCAAGAAAGTAAATAATTACCAAACATAAGTCTGCGATACACCCGAGATACACTGTATGCCATGGCAAAAATAAGGTAAAAATGTCAGATTTAAATAGAACGACGACTTGCAGATCGAACCAAATCCGTGCCAAACAGTCAATGGTAAACCTAGGTAAGATAATATAACATCCGACCATTACCAAGAATGCATGTATTAATTCAGTACCAAAGCAATGTTTGCAAATAAGTTACGGCTACTCCGTCATTACCAACTCTTTTCAAGAGCCTTATATCGTGAAAGGTCACAGATTTGATACAGTCCATTAAAGAAAATTCACACAAGAACCTCCCTGCCCCTGCTACAGTATCAAGTAAGCGTGTAAAATCAAGTACGCTGACGAACAAACTCAAAGCTGCCATAATGGATGAGACGCCCACCAGAAAGTAACATATTCAGTAGCTATCAAAATTATTATCATCCATAGTAAATAAACTCTCCGCTAAAATGATGCCGATGGCCAATGTCAATCCGCAAGTGAGAACTCTAAATTACACACATCAAGCTGGATACGCACTTCCGGGATGCCGTTTAGGCTTAGTGTGTCTTACATAATGACCTAAGCTTAGGCTAAGGCTAGTATATCGAGAGCGGCATGGTATGCGTTACGCCCCTCAATGTTACCTTGGCCGAGATCTATAACATTGCTGATCACGTCGTGTTTGCGGAACCACTCCCTGGGACACTGTGGACCCGAATATGGCTCGTCGACAGTTTGTCAGAAACAGAGATTTTCCAATTTCGCCGCGTTATTGCTTGATTATCATTTACAATGAATGCTTACTAGGTTATAAAGCATGCTGGATACGATGGTCTCGCCATCTAGAGTCCAACTTGGCCTATATTTATCTTTCCATGCGGTTTCAAGGATTTTACAGACGACGAAACCGATTTACAAAATGCAGTGCATTGTCATTAATTTGTCTATGTATTGCGTGCATGGCAACCGAAATGGTGTATATATAGGTATTTCTGAAGGCTAAATGTAATGATTTGGTTATCTAGTGTCTAGGTTGAATATTTAATTTCTTTTCAATGTGGTTAGGGTCAATGACCCCGATTTCCAGGATGTAGTCTGCATTCAGTTGTTTGGTTACGTATTGCGTACAGGTCATGAAGAATTGTCTATATAAGTTTACGGTAAGCTGTGCACCATGGTTAATTTATCTAGACCAACACAATTTTGAAGTGTTGTCAGTTGTTTCCGATCGACGAGATTTTAGGAGTTTCAATGGGTTAAGGGTTAAAGAGGTTTAGGATGGTATATACAACAAACACGGTCTGTCACAAGTACGCTCGCTCCGTTTCACTCATCGCTTATGAGATATATACTTGTATATAGAAAGTTTTGGAATCGCAATGTAATCAATGATTCACTATTTACTGGAATCACCATGTAATCAATGATTCACTACTTACCATACTGATCTTAATTCACAGTAGCAGCATTTTACACGACAAGGAAATTCGCTATAAAGCTAATTTTGTACGCATCGCACATTCAGTAAGACATTTAGTGGCAAATCCATGTTTTCAACCACAGGCTTTTCCGCTCAAACCAAGTTAAAAATTTCAAAATTAAGTCTTTACTAAAAAATTTTTAAATAAAGGCAGAAAAATTAAATTTAAAATACAGAACACTCAAATACATACATGAATGCTAGGTTAGTCTGCTACTGGTGGAACGAACAAGCAATTTCAGATTTTAGTGCATGGCGCTAAATATTAAATCTATATGTGGAGAATCCACTGCTTGTACTTATTTCAATGATAAGATGGTGATCATTTGTCTACGATTTACTTCACTCTTATTGATGACATAGATGCAGGAAGTGAGTGAATGGTAGACATCTGTTCATCGTATTTATTAAATGAAAAATGGCAGCATATCAGGTTGATCGTTTATATTGATCTCAATCTTGCTGGATCTCAACTGGCTGTAGTACAGGTGTCTGGAAAAATCGTTGCCGCATAAATGTGCTATAAACTTTGGAATCGCTCCGACCGTTTGTCGTAAAACCATGATAAACAATTGCAAATCGATAAGAGCAGGCGCCTAGGGAGAGTTAAAATTGTTACACGTCGTGACTTGTATCAGTCTTGCTATCTACAATACAAGCCAAAAACTACTGTCTCGTTTCGGGCGAGCAAGTTCGAGCGAGTTTTGTACCTAGGTGTACCGGTTGTTTATCTTTATATCTCTAGACATGTTATATCCATTATACACATCGTATTTGCTGTTTTAAAACTTTCGCGCGTCGAGCGGCGTGGTGGAATTTGTCCGTTGTATCTCGCATAGTAGGTTTGTTGCCGTTTTGAAGGATGATTTGACGACAACATCCGCGACTAAAAGTTAAGGCGTGTTCACACGCTCAAACTTTTTGCTCAAAATCTGAGCTCAAATTTTGATCAACATTTGAGCTCAGATTTTGATAAAAATTTGAGCTCAGATTTTGATCATAACTTGAAAGCATCTTTTTTGCATTTTTATCAAGTTTGAACGTGTGAACACTGTTCAAACTTTTTATGAATATTCCTGTAGCCAATCATGGACGAGATGTACTGCCTGAAAAAGTTTGAGCTCAAATATTAAAATATCGCATTTTTTATTCAAAAATCACCACCAAATTTTGATCAAATTCTAAGCTCAAAATTTGAGCGTGTGAACACGCCTTTACTTTAGACCCGTAATTGTTATATAATATTGATGATCCGAAGTACATAGCACATAAAAATCGAGTTGCATTGGTTAACACATCTCTTTCCTGACGTGCCGTACTATGTGGTGTCTCATCACAAACAATGCTGCAGCCGGACGGCTCCAACAAAAAAGTAAGCATAGTGTAAAATAAATTTTGTTAATTAAATCGCGTTTTTATCGTTAGCTATATCCAAACTGATATCTACAAAAATTATTACACGTATACTACTGCCAAAATGGCGAGTCACAAGTCAAGCCAGTATCGAGCGAGACACGTGCAATTGACTTGTTAGAGATTTGGAATGTACTAAAATTAATACTTATTCTATTTTGGAAAAAATGATTCACAGCCTCGAGCGAGCGACAGTCATTTTGAAGAGTACGTCTAAACTAGTTACTAAACATTGAAATCGTTTAAATAAAATTTGTATTTTTCGACTGTGTTTTTAAAACACACAGCATTCCAAAATTACTATTTCATGCACAGGGTTTCTTTCCACAAGAAAAAATATAAAAATCAAAAATAATCAGAAACGAATGCCTCTTACAACTATTCTTAAAGTTTTGAAGCCTCTTACGGATGGCTTTAGAAGACTTTTGTCTTTAACTGCAATACATTACAAACTAAAATCTGTTATAACTGTCCGTAAGATATTTTAATGTCGTATGGCAAGTCGTTAGGCTTTTGTAGCTATATCGAAAAGAGAAGCACCTTTTACAGACAGCTGTTAGAGAACTAAAAATATATTACAGTTGTCTGTAAGAGATTAAAATATCTATTGACCATAAGATACAAAAGTGCCTTATAGTTGACTACATGAAACTAAAGTATTATACAGCGAGACTTAACAAATTTTCGTCTCTTACGGACAGTCGCAAGAGACAAAACTGCCCCATTTCTGCACGTATTTTTCTGTGAAATCTGCATAATTTTCCGCCTTGCCCTAGCGCTGAGTCATTACTTAATTACTGCATAAATACATTTTGATTTCATGATATTCGGTAACATAGAATGAATATAGACCCATTCTAAACTTCTCAGTGCAACTAAATTGAGGAATGACCAAAATTTATCAAATCATGTTGCCAAAATATAGAATTTAGCCCCTAAAACTCCCCATATAACTGTTAAAAATACTCAGTATGCTGCTAATTGAAAGCAAAGTCATCCACAAACTACAGTCATGCGTAGAAATGAACTTTTTCGCAAATCGTTCGCGAAAACTTCGCGAATACCTATTCAGCAGATGTTAATTTTTCGCTAACTGTTCAGTTGAATATTATCTCTAACATTTGAGAAAAATTTGCTTTTATTTCTGAGCGTAACTGTAGCGCTCGATGACAGTTAGTAATACACGTGCATGCACTAGATTGACTGAAGTAATCTTCATAAGGTTATATAATAATTATTATCACAGTAAAGTATTATTATCAAAGTAAAGTGTTATTATCACAGTAAAGTACCAATATGAAAACACCTTGAAAGCCGCAACGTTGCGAGTATGTTAAAGTGTACACATTTTAACGTAATAACTCGGCTTGGAAAGCCTTAATACCAAACTTTATTGTGTTAATACAGTTTCAAAGTAGCTAAATGTACCGGTAATAAACAGCCTTCACTGTTTTAAATAGGCTGCATTGCAAGCAGGGATCAAAAAACCGCTCAACATTTTAAACATAGTTCTAAAATAGTACCACATTGAAAACGGAGTTTAAAATAATTAAAACAATGCCCAGAAGTAGTAAAAAAATAAAAAACAGGACTCGAGTATTGTTCACCGCTCAAACAAAGACTTGAAAATAATTTCTCGTTGAAAACATCTCACTAAAAGGTTGAACGTTGCAACCACGGCTTACTAATAGAAAAGCGAAAAATTTGTTTTTTATACTTGTCATAACTGTAACTGCTACACTGTAGACGATTCCATTATAGCAAAGAGAATGACACTCGCTATTGTGGTACAAGTAACGGTGATGGAACGCGGAACTTAAAACAAAATTTGTAGAACCCGTAGATCCATTTATATTATGTACCAAATTCTATGACATTGTGTCGCAAACTGAAAGCGATGCGTGTTCACGTACAAATAACACTATCCAAAACCAAATATTATGCACTGTCTATCACCAACCAATGTGTAACTAACAGAAACGGATTTGTTGCAGTGTAATATCACCCTCAACTGAGACGGAATCAATATCGGATATTGGAATTCGATGGGCAAAAAATATAAAATGTTGCCCATTCACAGCAACCTAAAAGTAAACAATGGACATACGTAAAGGCCAATTTATTACATAACTATTATAGCATGAGGAGTAGAAACAGATTGGGAAAACGTCAAAATTGTTTACTTAATACAATATACAATTTCCACAAAGAAACCGCGTTCACTTTAAATGCGAATGCTGAGTACGCGTGGTAACTCGCAAGCGAGGTTGAAACGGAACGAGAGTAGTTTCATCAATAGGTAATATTTTGTAATCACTTATAACAGTTGTGATTAATGTAAATGATACACTAAAATCTTAATAATCCTGGACCTAGTGAAAACCATATAACATCATCGACCCTAAAGCCATCAAAAACAGAAATCGCACAAAGTGGTCGTGCTAGTGTCTACATTACTTAACCATCGTATTCAGCATGTCTAAAAACCTATACATAGACCATCCTTGATAGCCTGGAAGCAATAAATATCTAAACAAATAAAAACTCATTGCATTTTGGAAATCGGGTTCGTAGATCTTAAAACCCTTGAAACCCCATGAAAAGGTGTAATATAGTCAAGTTGGACTTTAAATTGCAAAACCATCGTATTCAGGTGCTTGATAACGCTTGATACCTAATAGACACTTGTTGTAGGGTAAAAACACGCAACGACATTGCGAAATTAGAAAATCATCATTTCTGAAAATGGGCCGACGAACCATGTTCGGGCCCACAGCGGCCCAGAAAGCGCTCCCACAAAACAGTCGTGAGCAGCAAAGTTATAGATCTCGATGAGCTGATCCTGTATAGTGGTCTCGGTTTTTACGAATCTTTGTCGAAGCGTGTTTCGTTAGATATAGGCAGCGAATAAGTTGTACTCGTATGGTCAAATTTGGCAGACCCTTAAAAACCTGTCTTCGCCAATTTGACCCCGAAAATGAGGTCGGAGCTGTTCCTGTTCAGCTAAAGGCACATGCTCATCACTTTTTCAATAGAATAAAAAAATTTAGCGAAATCCATCCACCCAACAATGAGCTATGCGTGACAGAAACAGACAGGCAAAGAAATTTTGAAGATTCCCCCTAGCGCCGTCAGTGGAAACACCACTCGCTCCGCTTCAATAATAGTTATAAATCGCAACTGTTTTCTCAGCACTACATTATGTATCACCAAACCACAAGATGTACATACTTGTGCTGCTCCAATACTCAAAGCACGAGTACAACTCACTGATCATATCGAGTCCCTCTCCCTAGCGCATCATGTCAAGCGTTCCTACCTCGAGTAATTTGTCACAGAGTATGCTTTGTCTCTCTTGTCTAAGTTCAATCCTAACCCTAACCTGGCCTCACAAATAAACTGTAAATTTATATCCTATGGTAATAATGTCAAGTCTTTTTCTGATAGAGAAGCAAAACTTGACATGATTAGAACTGTTTTCCTGTTGTCCTACATACTACTCCATCGTCTATTGCTACAGTAGTCTAGTTTATCGACTACAGTCTTGGGAAAAGTAGGATGAGACTTTGGTGGCCCTCATGGCCATCATCGGGGGAAATTCCAAGTTGGGTAACAAAATTTTGTTCTTTGTATGCAATATATTTTCGTATCTTCGTGTACTTCTAACTGTTGTCCAAATATTTTGGGCCATAGCGTTTTAGTTTTACAAATAGTAATTAATATTTAAAAATATTTAATATACAGAAAACACAAATTTCGGGACAGAAGTAAATCATATATTTAGCTGAACATGGGAGGAGGTTTCGGAAAATATGCGGGACAAACATGCTGGGCGAAAATCTGATGAACACGGGTGATTTAGTATGTGTTGTGACGTCCCGGCCCTACCTCTAACATACTGTGTCTGTGCTGCACTGCCCTGCACAGGTATTTTCCTTTAATGTGGCTTTCTCTAAACACTACAAAGACACGGGTGTAATACTGTGATAGAAAACGTACAACCAAAGTAATGCACACATGTTGCCACATCTCTATAAACAAACGTACACTTTAAATTAATTTGTACTAAAACGCTCTATTTTACCAATGATATTTAGCAAGTGTTTCTAATAAAAATTTTCAACTACCATAACGTTGAGTTAGCTGGTACCAATGTGTAGCAAACTGAAACAACGCCACACCACTATTTAGGTTTGTGGAAACAGAAGCTATATTGAAAAATAAGACGGTATTTTATCACCAAAAGAAAACTGAACCAGATTTACAAAAATTTGAGATGGAAGCTATTACAAAAATAGACACTACCACATAATGCATACTAAACTTTCATCAACTATGATAGATGGTCCACTTTAAAGCCGAAGAGGGTATAAAAATTATACCCCAAAAGTTTGGGTGCGTGCAATTTATTTGGAAATCTTCAAATTAAAGAGTAATCACTGCATTATACGACAGCACGCAGAAAAAAAACTGAGTCAATCGCATTGTGCAACACCCACGAATTTGCAAATTTATGGCTTCTATGTAGTACCCGCAAAATTAAAAAAATTTTTAAATAGATGATTTATAAGTAATGTTTCACTAACCTGATAGCCTTGTGAATCCACCAAAATGACGATATCAAAAGTCCCAGAAGGGACAAATGGAAATTTTGGTGATTGTTTTTCTTCTGTTTCCCAAACGCCTCGACGATAACAGTTCCGAACAACAACCTTAGAAAATAATGTTACAAAATTTGGTGAAAAATGTATGTACAGTACTAGCCATAAATGACTGTCGCGTTTCGAATAAACGAACATCGATTAGAAATCGAACAAAATTTGTAAATTCGCCAAAACGGTTCCGCCAAGAAGACAAACGTGCGCTAAAACTTTCGAACAGTTCGATCAATATTCAAACAGATTCAAACGAATAAAATTATAAATTTTTCGAACATCTAACAAACATTGAGCGAACAACGAAGAAACAGCTCTCATTTTGGGGAGTACTGCACTTGTTAGATACATTATCACACATCTGAAAAGTAAGAGATTTCGCACTAATACTGTCTTATTCCAGGCACCAATATCTTTAGATCTATTGTTTGGCAAACTAATTTTGGTCTATAGGGAGGGTTAAGCAGAGTCCTATAAATAGGTGTCGCAAATGTTGGGTCAGTTGCGATCCCTCGAAAGGACGGGTGAGCTAAATATGGGCCGCTGGTTAACAAATTCTGTACATCCTCTAAAAGAGTATTTTACGTTGGAAGAAATAACTTAAAATTAAACTCTAAGCAATCACTGCACCTTCAGCGCTGCATTTTTCTTATTTTTTGGGAGTCAAAATTAATTAATCTGAATTGTCAACAGTGGTCTTCGTTGTCCACCAAAAAATCGCACTGGTCGCAGCATGATAACGAAGAGGTCGTATTTTAGAAGAGGTCGTAAATTATTGTGATAGCAGCCGGCCAAATTGAAGTCGTCGCAGTATTTGCGAAAACGCTGAGCCTCACTGTTTTACAGTTATTTGAACGCAAAAATTTTAACAAAATATTTCGTCTCAATATTATTTACAGATTTCACCGCTTTTTGCAAAATAATCAAACAAAATGTGTACAGTCAGTATTCGCGACAGACAAGGATTAAAAGCAAACGAAAAATTCACCAATAACAATTGAACAGCTGTGAACGATTCACCAAAAATTTGCTTTTAGTTCTGTCCCTAACTATAGAAAGGACCTTAACATAAATAGGTGCTGAGAGGTATACAATAATGCCTGAAGTAAAAGTAAATCTGTGAAAAAAGCGCGAATAGCAAACGACTACAGTACATAACTAGTGAAGCTCGCTTACGAGCCAGAATTCGAGTGGTGAGAACAATCCCCCGAAGCAGAAGCGTGAAAAATATTTGCCACACAATATTCCTGACACTCGCAATGAGCTTGTCGGCCCAGAAAACCACATATCCGACACTAAAACCAATAATAAACATACATTCAGGTGCTTTTCCCACGACTTGTCACCAAAAATTTCGAAAACATTCATTTTTATGCCAAGTATGAACCAGAAGTGTAAAAAATATTTGCGCAACAATGTTTTTAACACTTGAAATGAGTTTATCTGCCCAGGAAACCCCAAATAAGACACTAAAAGCAACAAAAACACACATATAGGTGCATTTCCCAAGCTTTTCACCAAATATGAAATTTGGCGCCAATTATAAGCTTATAGACTCCAGATTGGGAAGTAGTTGAAAAACTTGTATTATTATCATTGGAAAGCCCTGGTAAAGCTACATGGAATAGGCCTATTAGTTTGCAGATACCTCGTGTACTTATTGAGAAAAGTCGCAAAAACTGGAGGGGGTGCCCGAAAAATGGGTCAAAATGACGTCATTTTGCCCCATAACTTTTCTCACAGCAAAAAATTCAAAAATCGAGCTCTGTCACTACACATAAATTGCGGTTCGAATGAGCTATGGTGCATCAAAATCCGCCCAACCGTTATCGAGATCCAGGTGCGACACACAGACGCACACACAGACAGGACCTCTTCAACCCCCCTCCAGAGCCAAAATTGAAAATTCTCGTTCCACTCGCTCGCGAGTGGAATCAGTTTATAAACGAACTATTCGCGAAATTTTTAGCATTATTATTTCTGAGTGTTTTGTATAGAGAGTAGACACAAAGACCTGGAGCAAAAACTTGTCGATTCAACAACTGTAACTAAACTCCTAAACGCTAACTATGGTAGTCGCAACGATAAAGAGTTACAAATAAAAAATGCTTACAGAATAAGTGAACTGATTTATCCAAACTGACCCATAACCTAATTAAAACGTAATTTTGGCGAAATAAACACGAATAAAAGCTGTTGCGTAAGCGTTATAATAAAATAAGATCATTACACACGTTTGCTTACTTGCGAAGTCACTAGCTTATGACCTTTGTACTCCTGAAATATAAAAATTATGTATGGTGTACAAGTATACTCATCGTAATTGAATTCTGATCGAGTGAGTGAAACGAGGGAAGCGGAAAAATTTTTATTAGCTATGACAGTGGTCGTGCCGTGTCCCAAAACGTTACTTATAAATCGATAACAGGTGTAGCAAATTGGGCACATTCTGTAGAGGAAGGTTTGAAAAGTCGGCATATATTGCTTTGGTACTTATAGCAAGGCTCTATAAGTGGGTATATAATGCTTTGCTACACGGTTCTCTTAGGATGTAGGATTTTGGTCAAAACGGTTTCTAAGAAAAGCCCATAACACATAAAATATACGAGAATGGCAATATCTCCGCACCCACTCGAGATATGTTATCATTTCTTGTTGTTTTGTCTTGTTCTTGTTATCATTTTGTAAAGCAGTTCATTCTCTATGTATGTAGCTGCCAATAACGTGCTTCGCTGCACGGTTGGGTGAAAAATATTTTTCAACAGGCCCATGAGACCCAAAATAAACGAAAGTGAAAATATCTCTGCAATCGCTGGAGCTATTGAGGTCATTTTGATCCAACTTTCTAGAGCAATTTATCCTCTATGTATTATTGTCATTTTGAGAGAATACTCGGGTATATCTTCTCCATTATGCAAACCACATAACTTATATTCTGTGGACTATTTGTAACGTCATGCTCAATATAGCAGCTGTGTACATCTCTGTGAATTCCATATTCAACACTCAGAATACACCATCTTGGCGATAAGACAAGTTACTAGTAAGTATATGTACAATCAAGAAGCAAAAAGCATTCGGAATCGATAAATACGGTTATATTTTCGACTAACATAGCGTTGGCTTAACTTCAAATATAATGTATTTGCTTCCTTTCTGATTTAAATTTTATTAAACATAACATCACCAATAACATCTTTGAACCATTATTATTTTGTACATGTATGCTTACCCAGTTTTATACATATACATAGTTTAATAGACGTTAGAGCTTTAATAATCAAAACTTCTATTTTTAGTATTTAAAGCAAAAAGTTAAATTAAACAACATAATATCAAAAAGTCCGATACTAGCTATCACCACCAGTGACAGTCCAGATGTTTTGTGCTGCAGCTATCAACTTTTAACTGCAGTCAATACATCGCGTAAATTAAGCGCTGTTAGTTCGAAATTTTTAGCACGTCCTTCAAAATACTGTTCGAAATACGTCCGAGGTATGTTCCAAGTCTTCTTTCATATGTGTTCGCAGAAAAGGATAGGTAAATTTTTTCGATTTCTGTTTGAGATGTTACTTCATTGACGCGACAGCCATTTTTGATAGGAATTACACCGCACTAATTTCACTTTGAGCTAAACCCGGAAGCATCATTGTAGCTAATTTTCCAATGAGCAAATTCTGCTGATAAAAAATCAGTAAACACTGTTAAAACTTCAAAAATTTTTCGAAAATTATTACGATTGCTAAAAATAATACGCAGTACACGCCAGAAATGACCGTCCCAGCTCGTTCGAGATTTCGAAACTATTTAAATTAATAATAGATGCTATTTTAGAATAATTTGAGCGAGTCTCTAGCGAACGACAGTCATTTTATGCGAATATGCTAATGTGAGACTCGGTAGTAAATATCACAAGTATCGCTGATTTGATTAATTTAAGCTTTACACTGTGCGCCAGAAATGACAGGTCGAGCGAGAGGCTCGCTCGACATTTCCATACTGTTTAAACTAATAAAAAAATTCTATGTTTAGAACAAATGTATTTCGAGCCAGTCTCGAACGAGTCGCGACCGAGCGGCAGTCATTTTTGACGAGTACTGTATTTCTTATCGAAAACTAGAATAATATTTCAACAAAACTTACAACAACTTTCAACAAAAGTACACAGAATTTCAATCTATTTAGCGCACAAAATTTTGCCTGTGCGACCACTCACTAGGCACAAATTACAGAAAAAATAAAACATTACAACCCAAAATTACCATACTATAGTTACGGACATAATAAACAAAGCAGTTTTTTCGTAAAATTGTTCGGTAACAGTTCCCAAAAACAAACAACTTACTGTTTAATTAGTGTTAGTCGTGAAGTTTTCACGAACAGTTTTCATTTATGAAACGTCGGTGTAAGTGTAATAAAATAGTTACAAAAGCGGTTAAAACTATGCCTCCTCACTCCATTATAGTGCTCAATTCCGCCGGTGTTATCAATTTTACACATCACCAGCATTTCTATGCCAAAAATAACGATACTCACCTTATCGTAAAACCGTGGATTAAAGTGAAACGCAATATTGTCACTGCATTTGAAATCAATGCGGAATCTAAATTATTTATGGCCACATAATCGATAGACAGCGGTAATACAATTGAACACAGCACATTACTTCCTGTTTGCAACTAAAATATACCGGCAAAGTTCTTGATTAAGTAAGAAAGAGCTTAAAAACTTTCGTCATGTTCGTTAAATATTTTGGTCATATTATATC